>JARHVA010001578.1:0-12500 GCA_037957365.1 Torreya grandis
CTAACTATATGATATATGATGATGATGATTGAGTAGAATATTAGGATGATAATGACTATTAGACATGTTAGTTGTGAATTGAATAAGCAGATAAAATGATTAAGATAAATGATTAGATATGAGATATTAGACATAATTATAGGTAACAAAAGATGAGAGAAATAATGAGTGTGTAGATTATGAATCCATAATGTCTATAATAATGTTCATCATAGTCTAAGTAATCCCATAAATATAACACATGGTTGTACACCTTGTGATATAAGTATGGCCAAGAGCACATTGTACCAAAGTATATACAAAAGGGGAAAATAGTGAACTTTGCATCATTAAAGGCATCTAAAAGCATCATTTTAGATTTTGGTGTCATCATATCATCCTCATTCATTGCCAAATATATAGATATATACATAATAAAAGATTAAATATAAATATACACAAACAAACAATCAACAAGATAATAATTTATATACATGATAAAATACATACAAACAAGTCAAATAACATAGAGTAGATGAGTAACACACACAAGTATCTATATTGAAATGATTTATAATATGTGTTTTGTCACTTTTCATGATTAGAATCGATGAAAGAATTGATTGGGTGATGAATTAGACTAAGATGATCATGATGCAAAAGTGGATCAAGGATATAAATTTGGATAAGATATAGACTTGGATTAGACTAGGGATGATGATTAGGAGAAGGCTATAGAATACATAAGACAAAATGAATAGGATATTGGAACAAAGAAATAAGATGGATAAGACTTTAGTTAGGATGACTAAGACATTTAGGACATAAGACAACGTAGATGTTTTTGATTTTATAATTTTAGGATTGTTTGAAATATTTCAATTTTTTTGGTCTTTTGAGAATATGTATGTACATTATACAAGTGGGGGTTACTATAAAATGGATTACCAAGCCTAGAAACTAGGATAAAGATGAATGATATCAAGGATGGGATGAAAAAAGATGAAGATGATGTTGAAAAGGGGATGAGGACCAAGGAATAATGGACTAGGGACTTCCAATGACCATGTCATGAAGGAACCAAATATATTAGTTTCTAGAGTGGAAATTAGAGGATATGTTTGAATGATTCTAGAACATTTCTCAATATACCTTCCATGTCCTTACAAAGGTCAATATGATAAAGAATTATCAACACAATAGAATGCTTGATATGATGGTAGATAATGTGTAGGAATAATGGATAAAGGGATATGGCATGGATGGGATGGATGGGAATGACTAAAGAGGGGTTGTATTTTTCCCCCAAGTATCGAGGTAGAATATGGATAATAAATTATTTTACCATGACATAAAAAATCATTTTTCATCATGGAAATTTCCCAAGGCACCAGAAGTCTAGTTTTCACCAACAGATGAATAATTTTTTTATCTTATTTTATTTTTTTACTTTTTTATTTTTTTTATTTTTTTTATTTTTTTATTTATTTTTATTTTTTAGTATCTTGATTTATTTGATATGAGTATGAGATGTGAGAATGCTGACACTTACTATATATTAATCCAACACCTACTTTATATAGTTGTGATGGTAGGATAATGTTTTATTTATTGTATGTATTACTATCCTAGTGACCTTCATTGAATCTTGATTGAGACCCCCATCTAAACCAGGGGTCCTCATCACCCCTATGAGATGTAATGTTTCAAAAAAATGTGATGTGAGGTATGGATTGATTTAGATCTTGATGTTGATGGGTATGAATGGGGCTTAAATGGATGATAATATCATGATAGGGAGGTGTGATGGGTGATTTGGAAATGGGACTAGTATTCACACACATTTTTGGAGATGTTGGACATTCTATATTTGATTGGTGCCATGTGATAAAATTATTTAAGATATCAAAGCTACCTTGACTATGTGATTCTTCTTTAATCTAATTATTTATAGGATTATCATCCATATGGATAGTTATTTTGACATTACTATGATGTGTTTATTGGATTTGACATTGATTAACCCCTAGTGCCTAATTTTTGGCTTAACTAGAGGAGATTGAATTTTGACTTGATAGATGATAATTATTTTGATTTTGACATTCCCATAGTGCTTGATTTTGGGCTTCACCAGGGGAAGACACTTCTAGATTAGGTTGTTGATTTTTTTTTTTAAATTTTTACTTATGAAATCAAAAATGATTTGATTATATTAGATGATTGAATATGGTCTTGGACTTTTATATTTGTGGCACATGTTATATTACTCATGGAAGATTCTAATAACTTGTGTTCATGTTCATCACTATAGAGGGAGGTTATAAAATGATCATTGATAAGAAGAAAGGGGTCTCTAATGGATCGAGGTGGGGGACATGGTATGATGAGGTTAATGAGGGGTGATAGGTAACCATGGTCTTCAGAGGGGTTCCTTAGAGACCTAGTTTTGACATCAAAGAAAATATCCTCAAGATTAATAAAATGATCACTAAGAATAGCTATAGTATATGCATTTAAAGTAGGATTATATTCACTCTGATAATTTTTAATAGATAAATCTTATAAAAACTCTATCATGACTTCATCATCCTGATTGGTATAAAATTATATGCTTGGTGATTGATAGTCATTTGAATTGGAAGTATATTCAAAAGGACAAGAATAGTTATCATCTACTAAAATATCTATGAGGGATGATGTTTTTTATGAATAATTTGATTAAAATACTAGTGTTAAACATGATCCTAATGTAAATAACACTTGTGTTGAATCTAATGGTAACTCTAATGTACAAGATGCAATGCTTGTAGTATAAGATTCATTGTCCACAAGTAACCCCATAACATGGGATATTTGATGTGATGGATGTGGGGGAGATGATTAAGGAACATTGTATTTTCTTAAGATATTCCCATGGAGGAAAGACTCATGAGAAAAGGAGGCGACTAGGTTAATGGGGAATAGACTCATTTTCAATGGAAGATTTGTCAAAATGGGAGGACCATAGAAGATGGATGTGGTGTCTTGAAATTGTCTTGGATAGGGAAGGGTTTGATCATGATTAGGAATAGAACCTTGGCATACCTTTTCTTGTTCACTTAGGGATGTAAGCTCATCTGATTCATTCTATATTTCAATGTCACTATAATTAATGAAGTTTTAGACATAGTTTTAGAGGTTATGACACTAATTAATAGTATGCCCCCAAGTTTGATAATATACACAATATTGGTTATATTTATACCAAGAGTGATTAGGGTTGTTTGGATTAAGATGTTGTATGGGTGGATAAACCATCACATCATTGGTAACAAGTAGGTGGAAGAGGGATTGTAATGATATGGGAAGAGGAGTATAAGGGATCTCTTAAATTTCTTACTTGGATGTATGAGCATTAGACTTTGGATTATATTTTTGATGACTTGATTGGGTTGGTGTACTAATAATAGACAATGTGGTCAAGATTGGATTCCCTTTGCTAGTGTAGGAAGGGTTAGATGACTAGCTATGATTGGTAGATCAAGGATTTGAATGGGAATCACATGGATGGGTTCAAATTAAAGTTAAAAGTAGATGAATAGGGTCAAATTATATAGGACATGGAGTGCTTAACTCAAGAAAGCATGAAAGGAGAATTTCCCTATTGTCTATAACACATTGTTCAATCAGGGTATTGACCAAATATATATTTGGATGCCATGGATAAAGATGAGAGAAATTAGGGATGATGTGGTTCATCATCCCAAATTGGTAGATATGGGGGATTGAATAGAAATACTCATGGTTGAAAATTGGATGTGTGGGATAAATTTGGATAAAGGTTTTCTTTAGCCTGGTCTCAAGTTTGGCTCGATGTGTGATGTGATGTGTGACTTAATGAAGTAAGGCAAGATCAACTAGACCAAATTAAGATATGATATATACTTTGATGATTTGTGATTAGATTTGACTAAGTGAAAATAAGCTCTAGGACTTGATGAGGGGCTAAACTAGCCCAAGAGACTAATTTTAACTAATATTGAATTTTTAAGGCTAGCTAAATAATAAGATGATTGACTCAAATAAGATGAGATGGTTCGATTTACAATCTAATAAGATTGTGATTATGACTTAAACTTGATTAGACACAAGAAAACTAATAATGAGGACCTTGATATGATAGTAATGTTTTGATAATGTGGATAAAGGCTAAAGTATGATTATAGACTTGATAGGTCTATTATAGAGAAGGGGAGGATTTGGGTTGGACTATGGTTAGGAATAGGTTGATAACACAATGGATAGAGTGATTAGGCTAGGAAAGGTCAAGATAAGTGTTTAATTTATACCAAGGAGATATAATAAGTCAAGGTGATGTGTTTGGTTTAATCTAGACTATGATAAGATGTAGATGACAATACTTGATTATGATATGTAGGTAGCAAGGTATGACTAGTTGATAGGTGGATGATACTATAATAAGATGTGAGTAAGACAAGAGGATGGCTAAAGATAGGATAAGATTCAAGATGAGATAGGACTATAAGTATATACACAAATATACAAAGGAAATATCTATAAAAATATATTGATGAGATAAGGATATACAAGATAATGATATGTGAAGGAGACCTAGATAGGTGTGTATAGGTTTGGGTGAAAGGATAAATTGTCTTAAAAAAATTGGTCTAGCATGACACTCACCAAATAAATAGGATGACAAATCTAAGATTAGTAAATAAATTAGCAGTGTAACTTGATAAATGCACTGTCTAATGGATTCATGAGTGAGGTTATAGGTTGGTGACCCATTACAAAATCTTCTAAACCATCCCAACCCCATATTCACATAATGGTCACTTGGGATCTGATAATGACTCTAATAGGTAGTCATTATTTTGACTATAAGGTCCTAATCTAGGATATATAAGCTTTATAGGGGAGTCCCCAATATACATTAGGTATGATGGGGCCCAAGACCTTATAGGGTGATATCTAATGCCTAGTTTAGATAATTAACTCTTCCTATTAATTTATGACCTATATTGGGTCAATTTCTTAGCTTAATGATAGTTATTCCTGATATATATACTCTATTAGAACATAGAGTGTGAATTACTATGTGGTGGTGAAATCAATAATGACTATCCCCCTGATATTATGGAAAGTGTATGGGTGTCAATTCCACATCACTTTGCCCCTAAAAATGAAAAATTAGAGGGTTCATTATTATTTATTGATCCTCTAAGAATCACCATAAGGAAAAAAGGAGGAGACCATACACTACTATAGCCTTTAGGTGATAAATAAGGTGAGAAAAATATTTATTACCTAATTAATTTAGATGTGGTGTATACAAGATATTTACAAGATTATTTTTAAAATTGCCAAAATATTTTTGACAAGAGACTTACAAGATGAGTGATTAATAGTTTTAATTAGAATTATTTAGGGGTAACTTGTAAGACAAGATGTTAGACAAAATATATGACCTATAAGATAAGATGTTAGCAAGCCAAAATTGCTACTAGATTTAGCTCTATAACAAACAAAAAGTTAGTCTAATAAACCTTAACAGTAACCACTAAAAATATGATTTAGATCTATAATTTATTTTGGTGAGTGGTCCATGATGTAGTTGTCTAGGGGTGGAATCCTCCAGTGGGGTCAAGGGGAAATACTCCTTATGGGGTCTAAGGTCAGTGCCCTAAGTGCACTCCCTATCATGGTACAAGGAAGGGTTGAGAAGTAATAGCCCCGACAACAAATGTGATTTAGGACTTGTGAGATGATTTAAATGGTTCAAAAATAATTGAAAGTTATCCTTAAAATGTACTCAAAAGGGAAAAAAATTAATGCAAAAATGAGTGAAAAAATTCAATTATAGAAGGAAAAATCATAGATACACAGTCTATTATATGCAAAATTACTTCCAAAAATTGTAAAACCACTAATTTTATGCACTATCACAACTGTAGTGTCATGATTTTATATAATTTTGACTAACCATGGAAGTTACCATATAGTTCTATGTCGAATCACAAATAGTTAAGAGATATCATGACTTTGACCACAAAATCACAATTAACAATCTACAATTTTGTAAGAAAAGGAAAAATGACCAAAATTTTATAGCTAAACTTAAATAATATGTTAAGAGGATGATAATAACATATACAAAGTCTAGAAATTAAAAGTTTTTTAAAATTTTTTTAATATTAGTGCTTTTATTGTCAAAATTTTTATTAGAACATCATTTATGCAAAGTTACTAATATTATGAAAAATCATTGATATTATACAAAATTGCCTATTCATGATCTATAGTTTTATACCAAGTGGCAAAAAGGGGTTTTTATTTATGTTTTATGTTAGTTTAAGCAGCTCCTTCCTCTTTAATGTGGACAAATGACAATTATATAGAAGTAAAAAAACATGTTAGAAGACATAATTAGTAAATTTAACTAATGACTTTTAAAGATTATTTCAAAATCACACTTTTTGATGTCAAAACTACAACTTTTATGCAAATCTACAACTAAAAAACTAAGATATTACAATACTACAATTGAAAAACTATGATTTTATAATACCACAACTACAAAATTATAATTTTGTAATATTTTAACTTTAAAAGACAAAACTACAATTTTACTGGCAAAATCACCTTTTATGAATTTGTGATATTGTAAAAAGCTCAAAAACCTATCAGATAATAATCCATCAGTTGTCAAAATGATATTTAATGCAAAATCACTAATCATTAAACAAAACTACAAATACAATATTTTAATTTATATAAAAAAATCATTTTTTTCTTGGGCATGACAATTTTATGAAAAATGGGGCTTATTCTTCATCTAGTCAATCCTTAAGGCAATAAAAACACTTCTAACATGCAAGGTAGTTGAATTCAATGGGTTATCCCACTGTGGTTGCTAATGTAAGGATGAAATTTTTATCTATCAGATTTGATGATGTAATTATATAAAAATACTCAAAATTATACCATTAAGATCTAGAACCATTTAGGAATAAAATGCAAAGATGAATGAGACATTCATACCATCATTAGATCCTAAAAGCTAATTGATCCAAACCAAGAGTCAAACAATAAAAAGACTAAAGGTTAAAGGATGAATCTTGTTTACCATAGACTTAGATTTGGTAGCATGATGTTGGCTTAATGAAGAGACATGGATTACATAGATTAGTTGGATTCAAGACTATAATGATAACATGGAAGCTCATATATTCATTGGTTTATTTTGTAGTTTATTTAGTTGCTAATTTATTTGCAAATTTCATGGATTCAATAGTTAATTTATCCATGAGGAGTTTATTGTTTAAATAGATTGAGTGATGGAATATCAATGGTCACCATTCAAAGTTGGTTTCCACAAGATAAAGGGTGGAGGATTATCCAAGGAATTAAAAATTCCTTGGAAGGATCTAGAATAGAGGCTTATAGAGAGAAAAGGGGTTAAGTTAGAGAGGGTTATAGAATTAGAGAATTCTATAATACAGTGATGGGATAAGTAAGATTTGTAGGGAATTTTGATAGGTGATTAGGGACTAGGGATATAGGAGAGCATAACAATAGGATAGGGTAGGTGGGTAGGTGGGTCATGGGAATTTTAAATTCCCAAATAATGGATAAGTGGGATTAGGATATGATTAAGATATGATATTAATAGATTTGTGCGGTAGGGATGAGGTTAGTGTGATAAAGAATAATGAAGGGGATGTTAAATAAATGACTAGAAGGGGTGACATTAGGATGGAATTAGAGGGGATAAATGAGATAATCAAAATTAGTGTTGACTACTAATAATATTAGTGATGAAAAAGGAAGCGAGTGAATTTACATGTATTCACCTTCAATAAATGGTTATTTGGTTTAGGAACATAACTGATATTATTCTAAGTTATTATATAATGTTTGAATGATTATTAAGCTAGGTTTTAAATAATGGTTGTTTGGGTTGTTACTTTTAAAACACACCTTAATTATTATAAGAATTAGGGAAGCTCTTTTTTTACCTTTTAATTTGATCTTACTTGTTCTCACAACTCGATGGTATCATCACCCTAAGCTTTTATTATAACATATATTGATTTTCATGAAAAAAATAGACCCAATAACACATCTGTGCAAGTCAAATTTCTATTTTACACTTAAAATAAAGGTGGAGTTTTGACCTCATAATTTGTATTTTACATTTGACTCTCTTAGCTTTATTATCCTCCTCCAAGAATTCATTTATATTTCCATGCCCTTAAAGATCCCAAAACCTATCCCATTGTGATGAAAAATTTTAAATAGTAAATTTCCATATATAACACTTAGCCCTAAAGTAGAGTCTTCTTGCACTTCTACTCACATGACATCCTTGCCTACTTTCCCTCTCAATTCCTTATAGTTTATGTAGGGGGTCACTTTGATTTCCATCCTTGTTGGACCTTAGTGACATGTTTTATCATGTATATCTTACTTTTGAAGATAAGTTTAATGTTTTAATATTTGATCAAAAATTCATTTTTGAGAGATCATCCTGCTTATCGGGTCTTTAGAATAGGCATTCTCTAGCTTGATCATGTCTTTCAATTTGCTCCAATAGATTATTTTTATTTTTATGCTATTTTACCTGCTAGAAATGGATCCATAATTTCATTTGGATAATTTTATCAAGTTTAATTTTTGGCACTTCCCCCTGAAATGACTCCTAGAACCTCATACCCAGTTTGTAAAATCTCACTAAGTCTAGTAAAGCTTACATTTTATTCTAGCTAGGTCTATCTGAATTGTATAAAAAATTCCTAAGTCCCTAGACCTAATTATTATTTTACTCCCCAATTAGGTTTATGGGGTAATTTTTTACCTAATATAGTTATAATCAAAACTATTTTTCCTATAAGGTCTTCAGTTGTGTTTTTTATGCATCCTATACCTAACTAGGATTTAAATCCTACTTAAGTCTAAATGGTTAGGGTTTTTATGTTTTAGGTATATCCTAAATTAATAACACTAATTATGTATATTGATTCCATTAGATTATCCATTACCTAATTAGATAAAATCCTTGAATAGGTATAGGGATATAAGATTCATTTTTTTCTTTAATGAGTGGCCTTTTCATCCCACATATGTCTAACAACCACCTTTAGGATAGAGTGAAGTGCTAGTCAAGGTTTAAGTATCAACTAGGTTAGGACTTCCCCTCACATAATCTCCTTATTATTTTATTTCAGATTTTCCATGGGTAAATCAATGATGCCTTCTTTTGCAAGTTTTTAACCTCTCAATTCCTTAGTCTTATTATATTTAGGGTTCTCACCCTTCAAAACCTCAATAATATCACCTTCAATATTTACCCCTAATTATCTAATTATAATGGGGATCATGTGATGTAACATATTATAGTTCTAGCCAAGCATAATGACCCTGACTAGGTTTAGGCCCCAACATTTAATTTTTTCTTTTCCTACCATTTTTGAATTCAAATCATTGATTTATTTGGGGATAAAGATCCATTTAGGTTTGAGGATAGTTTGAATCATTCCCCTAATCATATTCAAGATCTCAAATCTTGATTAACACTAGGATTAATTTTTTTGAATACTAATGTTTAAATATAAGCTTGATCCCTAAAAATTCTAGTTTGGTCTATAGAAGCTATTTTTGAGAAAACTTCAATTTTTTGAGCATAAAGTTTGATCTAGGTGTTAAAATTTCCAATCATTCATATTTATTAGAAGTTGCTTATGTGGATCATAATCCATATTTTTAATTTTTGGGGAAGTTAGAATTTTTTATGGATGTACTTGGTGAGTTTGGTGATTTGAATATCAACCTCTTCTTTTTTGGGTCCCCTCTTTTTATTTTTGGCTAAGTATTGAATCTTTCCACTAGTGTCATGTTGCACCTTGCTGCTCATTCTTCATGAAAAGGTTCTTGGCTCACCCAAGAGTAACACTAGCTTAACACATGTCATCATAGTGTTCCTTAGGAAAGAAGGGAGTTATTTTATAAAGTAAATGTTTCTTTTGTCAAATCTTTGAATCATACCATTAGCTGATGAATTTAGAAATGGGACCCACTATGAAATTATAATGAAAAGGAAGTAAACCTTTCATATGATGACCCCATGCTTATTATTTATGAAAGATTTCTTATGTTCCATCTCACCATGTGGCATAATGGATCTCCTCAAGAGCAAGATTTTCTTTTGTTATAGATTTGAATCATGACATTGGCTGATGAAGTTAAAAATGGGACCCATTATGCAGTTATAATGAAAAGGAAGCAAACCTTCCGTGTGGCATCATGACACTTATCCAAGGTTGGTTTCTTCTTGTCAGAGCTTCAAATAGTAATATTGATCGAGGGAAGTGTGCCTATTTCTAGTAATAATTATAGATATAATTTAGAGAAGAGACACAAGTCATTACCATGATTCTTCTAAGCATCATAGGAATCATGAGGCATTGAGGTTGTGTAACATCTAAGATTTGAAGACCAACTGCACTCATAAGCTAAAGATCCCCCTTTCAGTTACAATGGCCTCATCATGATCATGAGTGTCAGGTTTTAGTTATCATTTCCTCATGAGGCCATTATGCCTATATAGTCTGTGCTTCTTTATTTTTTAATGGAGTGGCTAGGTTAATAGTTTTGTTTATTAATAGAGGAAGCAATAGTTTTTATTTTTCCATTTTCAAGACCTTAGCAAGTGCTCCTCATGAGAGGGATTGAATATTTTATATAGTGCCTTTGGGCCTTTTATATTTTATTCTATGCCCAACAATGAAGAGGGTACGGTGTTCTGTGTCAAATTGAATGAAATATATTATTATCTCTTATTTATATTCTTTGATTCTATAATGTTGGATTTTGTTTATATTTTAGGCTTTAAATCATGCACAAGCTCTTTTAAACTGTCTATAATGTTTTAAAAGTTCATGTTATTTTATGTAATCTTAGGAATGGATACGTTAAGAATTTTGATGCATTGCCTTAGTTTTACTTTAGTTTTATTTGTACTTTATTTCTTACCCTTTTTATCCCTAATTAATTTGAAGAGATAGCTACTAAAATCCTAGAGGTCACTTTATGGATCACATTTCAATCCAACATATATAAAGCTTTCCTTAGGGCATTGTTTGCTAAGAGTGATAGTTTTAGGCATCAACAAGTTCCACCCCTGATGCAACAATGTCTTCAATTTTATTGATTATTCTTAACTAAAAACTTATTCATGTTTTTATATGCTAGTAAACTATTCAAGCATGTTAATTAACTTTTTTGACGTGAATTTGGTCTATTTTTTAAGGTAAATAGTGAAAATAATAGGAATGGGAAGAAGAGGAGGTAGATGGGGCATTAATGATGGTAGATAGATGGATTTGGAGGTAAAATATATCCCATGGAGAACCTAATGGATATATATTCTTTTATTTTGACACTAAAATGGTTAGATTTTTCTCCTTCCATAAGAGATTTAGAGATGTCCCCTTTTACTTTTATGCAATTATTATAATTTCTTAGTGTTAATCTCTCTCTCAATTCCTCTCCTAATATAATGCTAGAAATGTTTTAGGATAATGATTGTATGAACTCACCTGATTATCAAAATGATGGATTATTGATTAATACAAAGACATAGGTTTAGTTGCTTTAATATATGCATGTGAATGATGGTTCTTTATGTCATTTCATTGTCTACTCCTAGAAGATTTCAATAACTATGCATTTTGATTTTGAAAATAATGATTGGATCAGGGACCAGTTCAAGTAGACCATTCAGTCATGAAATCAAAAATTTCAATGTTATTCTAGGATTTTATTTTCTTTCCCTCTCTCTTCTCTTTTGTTTTTATTTTAATATGTTTGTAGTTTGTGGTTTTAATCCAATTAGAAATCTAAATTAATATATTTATTGGTGTTACTTATCCATTATTGTAAATGAATTGTTTGAAATTTAATCAATGGAATGAATGAATGATAAAATTAGTTGTAAACATAAAACAAAACCCTAAATGATGATTTATTATTGGGTAAATTTTAAATGCAATCTTTGCTTATTTTTTTGCTACAAATCTAATGAGATAATAAATGAATGAATGAAAGAAAACACTATAATTTTTATCATGAAACTAAACCCATTTGAAAAAAATAAAAAGTGCACCATGTTTTACATTGTTTAAGTACCCAAAACCTACTAAAACATTTATTTAGTGTTCAAAATAGGATGGACCAACAAAGGCCTCTTGTATAAATTGGTAACAATGTGACACTGAGTGAATGTTGGTGCACCTATATTAGGTAGATAAAAAACCTAGGGATATTCATTGGGATCTCATTTTAAGAGAGGTGAGTCATGATACAAGCCTATAACATTGGCACATGAATAAATGCATGTCAAAAGTGTGTATATGTTTTTGGTTATTAGATTAGTTTTTACTAATCTAATTTTATATTTCAAGTGGAGTTTATTGTAAAAAATGTATATGTTAGATTTCACAAAAAATAATAATGGATTT
>JARHVA010001578.1:17500-82500 GCA_037957365.1 Torreya grandis
TATATGATATATGTGTAATAAACCAATATAATGTATATACATGACATCAGAATCTAGTATAATCTAATCATAAATTGGTAATGTAAAATGCATGTTAGATATAACACTCAAAAGACTGCAAAGATAGATTTAATGGTGTAAACATTTGTATGAACAACAAATATAAGTAATAAAAATAGTAACTACATAGGGGGATTAGGCATGATGTCCATCAAAACACCCACATAGAAAAGGTAAATAAATTAGCTCCCTTATTGCATATAAAAGTGAAGTATGTAACAATCAAGAGACGTGTGTAATGGATGTGATGCATACATGAGATAATGCATAAAAAACATATTAGGTGTGAAAATTAGGCCAAGGGGCCACAATATAAGGGACATGGGCATATGTCACTAAATCTGAGAAATCAATACATACAAGGACATGTCCAAATGTCCATATATACAAAGAGCAAGAAATTTGTCTTAGATACACATGGAAGGACATTTTTAAGTATCCACATACAAAATCAAGAAATCACACAAAATGACATGGGCACATCCAAAGCATAAATAGAATCAAAGGAATTGGCATAGATCTATAGAAAATGTCATATATCGATGCCCTCAAATAGATGTAGAGTCATAAAGATATATTAAAGTTTAAATGAATAAAGTTAAAATTGAAATAATGCTTGAACATTTAATATAAATTTATATAAGAGAAAAGATGTACATAATCTGAGTCTAGAGTATTAGTAAGTAAAAATTTTAAGTAGTTTACGATAATCAATATCAATATTTAATAATTCTTAATATGTTACATATAGTATAGAAAGATGTAACCTATCAATCGAAACTATGTATACGATGTGCCAAAATGTGAGAATGTATCAAATTAGGAACCTATGTACCTATGTATATGACCCTAGTGGGTAGGTAGTATCAAATTTAGATCTATTCAATGGACCTAGGTCCTATAGGTATATATAAACACTTGAATATAAAAATTAAATCATGTGTGTGAGATAAAATTGACTACACTAAGATTTATAACATATGTACTAATTGGAAAGTATAATAAGTGTAAACAAGGAAATTATTACAATATATAATAAATATTTTTTTAGTAAATATTTGAATGTTTTTGTGTTTTTGATATATTATATTATTTTTGTGTTTTCTTCATATAAGCTACATATAAGAAATATTAGAATGAAAATATATAAAAAGAACAAAATAAATGAAACTATGTACAAGTAGGGAGGACAATACTAATCAATGAGTCTCTCAAGAGACACACTATCAAGGTATCATGTATCAAACAAAGGAAGAATGATCATGTGTGTTATGCGAAAAGGTATCTATGGTATATAACTAACTATGTGAATTGATTTGACACTACCTATGGAGTATGCCTAGGAGTCTAAGTAGCTAACTTAACTGGGCTATGAACTATGATATGAAGCTATGATGTTAGTTGAACTAACGTAGTAACTGTAGGGTTCATAGGGACCCGTATGGTAGAATATACTATAGTTTTCATGGATGTTTCATGATATAAACCCTAGGAACTTAATAAATTTTATCTTGGATTGAAATGGGTAGAGAGATACTCTCTAGAATTTATAACATGTATTTGACATAGGGGTATCTCTAATAAAGGTTTCTATGGGAGAGTATGTGTGTGTGGTAACATGATAGAAGTGTACCTCACTTGCAATAGAAGATTGATTAAAGCATTTTGTTTACCAATATAAACTATTTTTGAAATTATAATTGGTGGTTATTGTGTAACTACCTTTGGTATAGCTAAAGGATAATCATATGGAAGGCCCTCAACTATAACCACCTGATTAACATGTATATACTTGAGGCATCTATGTATGGTAGATATAATGGTGAAAATATTTTGTATACATGTACTACCTAATAACATGTTAACTATGCATGCACTAGGTACAACTAAGAACCTAGTGGACATATGTGGTGGCCTAACCTATAATGGGAGTACAATCTCCCCAATAGATCTCTAAATATGTCCACTAAAACCATGAATAATTATATCAGCCACATAAATGTTCTACTCTAAATAACCCAAATGTTGTAGAAGTGTAGTGGTACACATGTTGACACTTTATTCATTATTAACCATGACACTTTGAATAATATGATGATCAATGTAGGCTTGTACAAAGATTTCATATAAATCTGAATCATCATCAACAATTTCCTACTCTAAAAAAGTGATGAGAGGTCTATATAATACTATATTATGATATACCACAATCATATTACATATGGGTGAGTATCCTCTATAATATTATGATAGGATGTTAATGGTGGATGAGCTTGATATGTGTAGTGAACACCTAAAGTGACTCATACATCATTAGTTATGTGTTTTGGAAATGGATCTAAAAATATTTTAAATGGCTTAGCTTCTATTGGTTGAACATTAGATGCCTTTATAGGTTTTCCCAAATCAATAATATTTGCCTCTATCATGTCCTCTATCTTATGTCTAAAACTGATAAATCGATTTTTAATATGGCCTTGTGCCCTATGATAGTCTAAAAATGCATTGAAATCATAACTCGTTAGAAGAGGTCTACTTATATCAACCTTGATGAGAGGGAAAGATATGACATTGTATTCCAAGAGCTGATACAAAACATGTGCTTATGATTATAGAAGATTTGTGGAAAATGTCTATCAAGGAGCTGATAAAACCAAGAGAGGAGGTGGATCTAAAGTTGTATTAGCTATGACCTTTCAACCGTTCTTATTTTCATTGAGATTCACCTTGTATGGAGGCTTATTAAATCTCTTAGTAGTTGAATTTGATCACATTGTGTACTTTGGTTTGCCCATATAGAGAAGCCTAACTTCCCTTTCTTTCACTATGTGGCATAAATATGTGAATGTTAGAAACTTATTTAATAATATATCCTCTATAATACTAGTAATATACTTTGTTTGACTATTTCTCAGAGCTCTCTATCTACCATGGGGATGGTCATCTTTTCCAATATAGTTTTATATTGTGAAAAATATTCTACTGTAGGCTCCTTGTACTTTTACTTAAGTTGTGCCACTTGAGCATATGAAACCTTATCGCCAATGTTTATTTAAAAGTGTGGCAAAAACATATATTCCAATGGATTGAAAATAGTGATGGATTAATTTTTAAGATCATGGAACCATTGTAAATCATAGTCTTTTAGACTACATATGAACAACTTAGTAAGGAGCTAATCATTAGACACATATTACAAACATGGTGCATGGAAATATCATAGATGATGATCTACGTCACCCTTACCATCCTATAAAGTAATATTAGCTGCCACAAATATAGATGTCAAAGTAGTTTCTGCTATGTATTGTTACAAATGTGTATGTAAAATAACATGAAAGTGTAATGCATGTGATGGCCTAAAATCACCATACTAAATATGTAAAAAATTAGCCTATAAACCATGGATCTCATACACAAGGGTTTATACATATGGAGAGAAGTAACTAGCCATAGGAGGAATTACCATTATTAAAGGTTATAAATTTAAAATATTTTGTTGTGTAAGCTAAGTTACCCCCAAAGTAGGTGTAAAAATATTGTTATCTGGGGTAGTTGAAGATTGATAATTATTAAATTTGTTCTTTATTTCCATTATGAATTGTATAATATGTGCATGATCATGGGGTTGTTTCCAAAGTATATCTTTGAAAATATGTAAAATCTCATTTTTATTGACTATAATATTTTCATTATTAATGGGGGAGAGTGTCTTAATTCCGATCTTGTGTATCATTTTGATCTTGATTATATTTCCCACCTTTGAATGCATTATCATCAAAATCCAAATAATCATGATGTGAAGTATCAATTATGTGAGTTGTAACTTGTCCTTTTCTGATGGTATAATCTTGAATGGAATGAATTTGAATATGCGTGATAGGATTTCCACTAAGCCTAGCACTTCTTACTAAAAGAAGATATATAAATTTTTGAGATGGCATATATCAAATAAAATGAAAGTGTTTCTAAAATAGAATATATAAATTATGATAATCCTAACACATCTAAGGTAAATAGTAAAAATAAGGGTACAAACCCTAATAACATGCATGGATAATTTTTTAAGAGTGTTATAAGTAAATCAAGTTCACTAAATAAAGTAATTTTGTATAGTTTATGGAGTGTAACCCATAGGTTTTTAAATGGGTCAAGTATAATAAATTAGGGTATAAAATATGAAATAAATAAAATCATTTAATCGTAAAAGAACTAATATAAATTGATATTTTTAATAATATAAATGGAGACAAATGAATACATAGCTAAAAATTGATAGAGATGAAGGATTTGTTGAAAATTGGTACATGATCTAGTCTGAGTGTCACAAATAAGATTAGGTGTCAACAAAATCTCCTAGAAAATATCTCCCTACCCTATATAATATCACTATATCACTAGTTTCCACTTATGTTTCTAGTGTCCTCTATGTAATAACTATTTTGAGCTTCTAGGAGAATGTGTCTGAGTCTGCCAAGATTGTTTTTGTGAAACAAAACCCTGATTCATCATGTATGACCTATTCTAGCTGATTTTTTATGAAAACCCTATAATTCCATGTGATTAGTTAATTTTAATTTGCATTATTAGTAAAAATTTTGGTGTTATTTGGGTGGGCTAGACATCCTCAATACCCCATTGTGATGAGAGGTGGATACATATCGATACCCTGAGGAGGGATCAAGATGAATGTAGTTCTCCCCACCTAAGTTTTAATAAAATTAAAAGTGAAATTATTATGAATGTTAATATGAGTTCTTTGAGTGATGATTGAGTTTGTAAATTTGATTATTTTGAGATTATAAAGGTTACAAATGACTAAATGTAGAATTAGGGTAGAATAAGGATTGATAACCTTGATTTTACACAACTTATTTTGATCTGATTTGTGTGTATTTTCATCTAATTTACATATAGTGGATAGAGGGTTAAAATTCATGTATATTTATTGACATATTATTTTTTCATGGTTTGAAATAGGTATAGGCCAACCCTAGGTGCTTTAGGAATTGAAAAGATATCGATTTGAGCTCAAAAGAGAGAAAGTGAGAATATCTACCAAATAAGAAAATAACATTGTGTAATTATTTTTCACTTATGGTGCTAGTGTCTAGTGGTATAGATTAAGGCACTAGGGGTCTAGTTCCCTAAGGAAGGGTTTAGGATTGATTTTGAGATGTCTAGGGATATGTGTGGTTTGCAAGAAAGTTGGATAAGTATCTAAATAGGCCCTATGATAGGTCTAGGGATAAGATAGTAATGGATGGTCTCAAGTAACATTCTTGGTAGTCAAGTGTCATTTTTTAACCTAGTATATCCTTAAATCTATCAAAATAGATGAGTTGACTAACAATTGAAAGTGTAAGATTCAAGCGAGTTGTCTTATTTATTAATTATATTATTTGTAAATTCCTTATTAAGTGGCTATTGATTTGGAGGTTTGAGTTTTTTTAACCCTAAATTTGATTAAGATGAGTTATTATAATGAAGATAAAATCATGTAATGCAATTTATATATTATTATATTCCATTCAAACATAGATTTGAATGTACAAAATATATTGATTACACTAAATTGAAAATTGGGACATTATAAATATTGTGAACATAGAAAAGGGATGATTAATTATATTTTATAGGTGACTTTATAGCTATGACTATATTATAGAATTGAAAATCAAGATAAATTAGGAATATGATTTATTCAATTTCAGAATTATTTTGATTTTTATGCAAGGTCAATTACATTATATCGAATTAGTATCATTGGTCCATACATACTTGTTGGCTAGAAATAACCTATGTGTAAATAAGTAGTAATAATTGTACAATCAATTTCACATGTTTATGTTTACTCTATATTCAAAATAATGAACCTTGATGATTCAACTTCATAAATTAATCTAATTTATCCTTCAATCTTTAGGTGTGTTTGTGAGATTTATAAACTTACAAAAACTATGAAAGTGTAATGATTTGAGTTGACACCACTCATTGACCTATAATTATTGATCACTACCTATGCATTTTAGGATGAAAATTAATCCACATGCATTTCTCCCACCTAGTTTGATTGTGTAATTAATTTCTCCTTCATTATATGTATGAATATAATGATTTAGATTTGATACTTGATAATTATATCTTGTTCAGAGTTTTTTTGTTGCTATATTTCCTATTTGGAGGGGATATTACAGTGGTATCAGAAAGGCCGTTGACTTGGTTTTAGAGTGGTTTATAATTGGCTTGTGACTACTTATAGTGATAGATTAATAATTTGGGAATAATATGGCATATTTTATGAATGTACAATAGTGTATGTATGTGTTATAAATAAGTGGCAAGTCCCTTTTGAATGAGACCTTGATTTTATATATATATATATATATATATATATGAGTCTAATTAGGTATTTTATTATGCTATATACATGATAATGAAATAGGACAATACTAAAGATAGGTTTCATTTTATACAATATCCATTATTGGAAGTATGTTAATACCAGCTAGATTAGGTCAATATTAACTAGTGATACTAATAAAATTAAGTAGAAATAACTTTTATACAAGCATATTAATTTGATATTTTGGAGATGTATGTTTAGGATATTTATCATGTTTCAAACATCTAATAAGGTTACTATAGGTTTATAAAAATAGAATAAAATTTCTCACTTATAATATAACATGAAAATATTAGATAATGGTAGATTAGGGATTTGTTTGTGTACTCAAGTCATGCATGGTAAATATGTGTCAGGTTTTTAATTATAAAGTATAAAAGATAATATTTTAGTACCTATACTTTGTTGAATTATGGGAACTAGTAAAATTAAAGGGACAAGTACGTGCATGCATAGAATCACACTCATAATCCTAAACATCAAATTAGAGTCTCTGAAAGGACATATAAGTATTTTAAAGTGATGTTTCCTTAAGTGGTGGTAAAATACCTTTACTAAATATGAATTAATTTTACATATAAATTGGTTGATATATTAAGAAGATAAATGCATTTTTTAACCTTAAAATGTAATCTTCAATAGTTAGACCATCGCATTTTAAATGGATTTGGATATGTTCTAATGTTAATCTTTAACCTTTAGTCTTATTAAAATGAGATAGGAAATATTTTTATAGTCTTACAAAGAAATATATATACCCATTAGGTAAATTATATAGCTAATCCAAGGATTTGCCTATTATATTTTGATCAAATGATTTTAGTAATACTTACCCATCACATGAACGTTCTCCAAAAGAGGTCACAAAATTATGTGAGGTGGGCATGAGGATATTTGTCACCATATAACTAGCTAAATGTAGGCATAATGAATCATTTTGGATATGGATGGTTAAATAACTTGTGCATTCTAGGTTTACTAGTAATAAATTATTATCAAAATTATAATTATATGATTCAAAATCTAAAGGTATGACAATGACCTTATTTTCAATTTCATCTAGTGAATGCATCATGGACACTATATTGATATTAGGTATGGTTGTGGATTATAAAGTTCATTCATAGGTTTCATTTTACCATATAAATTGAACATCGGTATAAAAGATTCATCACAATCGTTCATATCATTTCATTACTTAGAAACATTATCACTTTCCCTATCAATAGAGGAATAGTTTCATGGTTTGTATATATCATTACTATTCAATTTAATAAAAGGAACATGATCACATTTTTTGAATAGAAGGATTACAATTGAAATCTTAGAAATATTAGAATAATTTTATTTAAGTATATAATTAAAATATTATTTTAATATTCCATTTCATGTTAATGTAAAAATCATTACATTTAGATTCATCATTTCAAAACATAATATCATGAGAAACAATAAATATATCATATATACATTTTTTATTATATCATATTTATTAATTATAAGATTGGTAGGATCAAGAAGTACATTAGATAATTACTTTTTACATTCTTATTGTTATACTTCATGATTAGTGAAAATATTTATGGAAAGAGAATGGGAACTGATATCTTGGATTATAGCATTAGTTTGACTTATTTCTCCTTCACTACCATTGTACAAAGATACATAACTAACATAAACATATTCTAAATAATCATGCATATAGTCATTATAAACATAATCTTTAGCTTCATTCACACAATCATGATCAAGATTCACATAATAACTATCATTAGTCACACAATTAATACTATCTACATCCACATTTTTCTACTCATTTATATAATCATTTGACATAACATTAGTATAAAATAATGAATCCATTGGATACGACATACTAGTGGTTGAAGGATGTAAATGCATAATTTATTTTAAAAACCCTATGATTAAAAGGAGCACAATCACAATACCTACTCCTAGGATGAGGAAAAACCTAAAAATATAGGGGTTTTAAATATTTTGTATATAAAATTGAAACCTTAAAATAGATAGAGACATAGTAAATGTAAATAATAAATAAAATTTTAAAATAAAAACCTAAAGGAAGAATAAATAGGGAACATTCTAAGAATAAGAAAACCTAAGGTAAAAACCTTGGGATTTTCATGCTCAAGATAATAATCAAGTTCACCAAAATGTCTTACTTATTTTTTATTAGTATGATTTAAATAATATAAAACTTTTGATACTAAAATTTTGTAAAATATAGAATAGACCATTAAAATATTAATGTAAAAGTAACATTGATAACTCACATATTTAAAGAGGGAAGAGATGCACTCAGCTCATTTTATAATTTATGTTCTTACTACATTTTTCATGGTATCTAAAAGTATTTCTAATTATATCTTTGACTACTTATATTATCAAATATGATATCAAAACCTATGTAAACATTTTTATCTAAGATTAAACCCCTAAAATAATTGGTACTATTAAGGCACTTCTAGTACTATTTATGTTAGATATGACAATACTTGCTAGTTCATATTTTTGTGCATATGTCTACAAATATATCTTATGGATGCAGTTTGATTTAGTGATTTACATGCACACCTATTTTAATTATATTTGATTAAAAAACCCTATTTTCACTTTCAAAAATATAGGTTACACTAACCTCAGTTTCTCATCATTGAGTAATTGAGTGTTGCCTACATACCAATACTCTGAAGAGGACTCAAACCACACATAGTTATTCAATTAATGTGTATGTCTATCATAAATAATATGAGTTTAAGTCTAGATAAACTTTCACCTAGTTCATAATTTGGTACAAACATGAATTTTATGTGTAATCATATTTATTTTTGTATAAAAAATTATATCTATGCTAAATTAAAACATTGGTCAACTAGATATATTTTACCTCTTTGTATGCCTTATCTTTCAATGAATGTTTATTTTTCAAATGATCTTAAGGGAATTTAATATACAGTGATCTCAATTTTGAATTACGAAATTATTGATTCCTACAAGTTGACCCAAAAAGGCTAAAAAGTTAGAATAAAATGACCCAAATGGTGTTGTTCTCAAAATATACTTGAAATTCACACTAGGACAATGTTGAAAACATTAAACTCTAATATAAAATTAGACATTATATAGTCTATGGAACTATTCTAATTATATATAAATATAATAATAAAAAGAGACATATGTAGGGTTACATGTGATAGAGTAAGAAATCATATAAAAATCTCAAAAACAAGTCATTCAATCAGATGAAGTAGACAAGAGAACGTAAAATGAAGACAAAATCACCATTAAGTGCCCCATTCATAAATGATAGTCAATGTATGTAAAATCACATGAAAATAATTATACAAATAGGAATATTAATAAATTTGGGTTTCTATATATTTAGGAACATCATTATATTTCTTGTCAATATAATATTATCATCATATTTCATGATAATAGAAGAATAATTCAATTTAGAAACATCATTTAAAGTCATAACATCATATTGAGTAGAATGTGTATCATTTGTCCATTTTAATTATACCATATTTGCTAATTTTAATCTTATAGTCATGAATAAGTATGTTGGGTGATTCATTTTTAAATTTTTATTGTTCTACCTTATGACTAGGGAAAGATGTATACTTTTTTTTTATTAATGTGATATAAATAGTCTAAAACTATTATTTAGATTATATAAAATAATAAAATAATCATACACATATTAAAATGAAAGGATAAATTGATATTACACTTAATACATTTATAACTTATGAAGAAATGGAGGAAATGTGATGTTAGTTGATGATATGTATACAAATTAAATGCCATGTACATACCTCCTTATTACACTTACTTATCACAAACAAATATAAATTTGGATTTATACAAGACATGTGAAAAATCACACCTAATTTCAGTCCCATGCACTTATCTTATGTGCCAGTCTTATTTATACATGCATGTTTTTATGGCATGCATCAATATTATTTACATCTCTATAAATAACACTCATGATTTCTTGTAATTATGCACACTCTTTTACATCAAGATTGATTTCAATATTAATCATCACACTCACACTTTATCTTATTATTATGCACTCCTCTACTATAAGATTACTGTCCATCATGTGCATTGATCCCCACTTACTTACAAACCCATATTCTCACACTTGTACTTGCTTCCAGTCCTATGTAACACACTCATGTTTTCTTGTATTCCTACACAACCCATTCAATATTTATCATAGTGAAATTTTGCTTGATCATAGTCCTCTAAAATACACTCATTATTACTCACAATCTTATGCATTCCTTTATGCCAATCTTGCTTGTAATCCCATGCACCTCTCTAAAACTTGATTGTAGACTCACATGCTTACACTTTATGTCCTCTAGTGTATCAATATTTTATATTAATTATAGTATGTGGCTCTCCATGTTACGTTTCTTATTATAGAGCCTACTAGAAATCTAGTTAGATAGTTAGTCCCCACATACAAGAAATCTCAATTGACACTCTATAAGGAACTCAAACCAACTTTAAATCATCTTATTCATAAATGAAAATAATCATAACCAATCTTGTATTATTATGTATGCATATTTAACATATGCATCTGACCAAAGGGTAATTCCTAAGGGGGATGCCATATATAATAATAATTATAGAAAACATGCTCTACATATTTACTCTATCATATAAACATTGTATCACATTGTCACCATATACACAATTATAATGATATGTGTCATACTTTATGTATCTACCCTATCATACATGATCTGTAATAAATATTCAATCTAGGAAAATCATAATAAGTGTTACCCCTTATGATCATAGGAGCCTACTTTGTTAGTTTTATTGAAGCCTTATACACCTTTATAATCTTTACCTATTATTTTTCATTTAATATAAGTTGTATTTACGAAATTACAATAATTATTCTCCATTAAATGTATATTCATTTTTTTTTAATATTTTGATGCACATTCACCCTACATAACCATACATGGTATCCCTAACACATGGTTATCATCTAGATTCTAGTCCTATCCCCTCCTTACTATGTATAATTGGTATCAAATTAAAAACACCATGTTTATAATTTTAATGTTGTATTTAGGTGTGTGTTCCCTTTTATTGTTTTTTTAGTCATGGTAAAAGTAAGTAGGAATGTGAACAAATCGTAGATGGAAGCATATCTCTTAAGGAATATAGAATATAATGCATGATTTTTAAAAAAGATCCAAAATCTCTATCACCAAAATAAATAGATTATATACAATCTCTAGTCTAATGCGTAAGGCTCAAGTCTTATCATGGAGAAACTAAGAGATCTCATGATGAACAATGTTAATCTCACTGAGCCTATCTACCATGACCTTATTAAATTTAGGATAGGACCTCTCCACCATGTAAAATTAATTTGAGTATGTATACATAATAAATTTAAACTTAACATTTACTAACACTTTATCTCTTGTAATAACCTGTCAAGTTTCAATCTCTCTAATTGCACACCGTAAATGGTGCATGAGAAAAGGGTGAGGGTGGGGGTTGGTGGTGGGGGTAAACCATTGGCATCTTATAATATTTTTGTTTAATCATATCATTCCTACTATTATTTCCACTTCATTAGAGTGTTTATCTATTTACTTCTTATAATGTCTCCATGAAATATTAAAAATCTAAAATATGGCTAAGTTTTAAATCGAATAAGACTCTTCAAAACATATAATTTACATTATAGCTATTATAGGTATTAAAACATTCTCAAATATACTAAAAGTATATATAAAATATAAATTAAATTATAAAAAGATCTATGTCCTTACCTAAATGTCAACTTAAATGTTTATTTTATATATATTACCTATTTTATCACCTTTCATGAATTAATACCCTATGTAATATCCCTTCTTAATATACCATAATTAATAAAACAAATCCACTTCTCCTACTAGGTCAGCCATGGTTGACTCAATTGTGAAAATTATGGTGCACATTATGTAACTAGGTCATCCATGATCTAACTACTTCGAGGACAAACAATAAATTTCTCAAAACTCAGTCATGGTGGATGACTTTATTGAATAAAAATTATAAAGGGTTATATCCTATCCATTTCTATAAATACAACCCTCATTTTAATCCAATAAAGATTAACATTAATTTTCACATTATTATAGCTCATTATTTTACTATATCTACATTTAAAGGAGCCATTGCTTAGGGTTTTCCTTAGAGGAAATATATTTTGTCTTGTAGGAATTTTTAGATATAAGGTATGTATATTTTAGGTTAGATATGTTTTTAACTAGTGTGATACTTACAAAACCATGATAATATCTTTCAAATCACCGTTGGCCAATGGGATATTGAGACTTAACAAGTTCACTCAAAGGTAAGTATCTCTAACTTTTGTTATTTCATTTTATAAATAAATATTACATAGGGTGATAGGTTTTGAATGTATAACTCCTTGAATTATTGCCTCTACACTTCAAAATAGTGTAGTTATAGGGTTTTCTTAGATTGTCTAATACCCTATGTAATATCCCTTCTTAATATCCCATAATTAATAAAAAAAATCCACTTCTCCTACTATGTCAGCCATGGTTGACCTAGTTGTGAAAATTTGGTGCACATTATGTAACTAGGTCATCCATGATCTAACTCCTTTGAGGACAAATGAAAAATTTCTCAAAACTTAGTCATGGTGGATGATCTTATTGACTAGAAATTTGAAAGGGTTATATCCTATCCATTTCTATAAATAACACCCTCATTTTAATCCAATAAAGAGTAACATTCATTTTCACATTATTAAAGCTCATTATTTTACTATATCTAAATTTGAAGGATCCATTACTTAGGGTTTTCCTTGGAGGAAATATATTTTGTCTTGTAGGAATTGTTAGATGTAAGGAATGGATATTTTAGCTTAGATTTGATTTCAACTAGTGTGATCCTTACAAAACCATTATAATATCTTTCAAATCACCATTGGCCAATGGGAGATTGAGACTTAACAAGTTCACTCAAAGGTAAGTATCTTTAACTTTTGTTATTTCATTTGATAAATAGATATTACATAGGGTGATAGGTTTTGAATGTATAACTCCTTGAATTATTTCATCTAAACTACAAAATAGTGTAGTTATAGGGTTTTCTTAGATTTTCATCTTCCACCTTAGGTGATCTAAGCCCCCATTTTCCTACCATGACCCCATATATATTTTTTATCTTCAGCCATCCCCTTTTATGTTATATTATTTTATAACACTAGATTATATTTTATTTTATGCATTATAAGACTTAACTAGAGTTATTATAAAATATTATTTTCCTAAAGGATTTTGAACCATATTCCTTAGTGTTGCATGATAAGTGTTCCCTTAGTTAGGATTAGTGGATATAACTTGATCATGATAATTATATACAAATTATCATAATAAAATTTAGTTGATGAACTTATTTGATATTATATTTACTAAGTAGGATAAGTTTTTATCTATATCATTCTATTTCATGCATTATGGTGAAACTAACATGAATCTAACCCATGAATTTAATTTTTTTCATTTGCAATTAGCTATGTCACACTGATCAAACCTATTTTGTTTTATGTTTATAAATATTAGATATATAGTAAATTAGTTGATGCTGGTTAAACTAGTTTTAGTGAATGTTTGTAGATACTAGATATATAGTCAACTAGGTTGCACTAGTTGACCTATTATTATTATATGTTGGTAGATTATTGATATATGGTCAACTAGGTCATGGTGTTAAACTGAGTATTATTATCTATTTTTTTATTTTGGATTTATAATCAATTAGGTCATGTTGTTTGACCTAGTCTTATTCTCTATTTGTTGATTCTAGATTTACAATCAATTAACTCATGCTAGTCAACCTAATATTATTCTCTCTTTATAAATAATAGATCTACATTCAAATAATTCATGACGGTTGACCTAGTATTATTATTTATTTGTATATTATATGTCTACAATAAAATGTGTTGGAATTATCTATTGATATGGGGATGAATTATTTTTTTAACACTATTAATTTAATTTGATTCATCATTTGATGAAACATTCATATACATAAATATTAATGCATATACAAATAATCATACAAGCACATCATAAGAAAATATAAGAGATATGTGGGGAACTCTCTTAGGGGATAAATTCAACTAAACCATTCATATGTAATATAATATTATAATGTCAATATCAAAATTTTAGTGAAGCACCAGATTCACAATAAGCTTTAACCCCTACCTAGTTAAACACCCACTTAACTAGTCTTTTACAAGCTCAATATTGCAAGGAGACTCGAACCCCATACATAAATTAACATTAAATAAGTCACCTTTTATATAAAATAATATTATAACACATATTTATAATCTTAAAATTATTATGACCTCCTTTATTTACACTCTTTCCCCTTCAATCTCACTCAACCAACCTTCTAGGCTTACTCACTCAACATACCTCTTCTAGGCTTATTAGGTCTACTGACATGGTCATTCACCTATAAAAACTATGTTAAATAGACATGTTTTATACTCTTCTTCTATTATGGTCCTAAATGACCTTATTATACTAATTTAATGATCCCTTTTCTTTGCTTAATTCCACTCTAACTAACTAGCTCAAATAGGCCAATTAGGCCTTGCTTTTATATATAATACTTTCTTTCACCCATATTTGTCAGCCAAGATCCTTTCCATACTTTATATGTCCTTTAAATATGTCTTAATACATGTTTAACTCAATAAAAAATCACTCTTTTGGTCAGTCATTACCCATAAAGGACAAAAATCCATTAGGCATAGTTGGGACCTAAAACAATTAGATCTTCTTCAAGGCACATGTTACACTTTAACTCTTTAGACCATATTGAAATTTTAATAACACTTTAAACAAAGAATAAATGATTAAAATATAACCTTGATAATAATTAAATATGTCCATACCACTTGTGAGTTAAACTCTCCTCTTTAACTAAACCATTTAGCAAACTCACCATTAGGCCTTAAAACACAAAAAGTCTATCTCATGAAACTAAAGTACACAATAAACTTTCCTAAGTAACTATATGAATAAATCAAATAAATATATCATTAATGAAATAAAAAATATCTAAATTTTAATTATACATCACTACATATGCTCTAAGCACCCAAAAACACCCCTAGAATAAGCTCACCCAATTTTGCCAGAAAGCTCAAAAACACAGTCAAGCATCTTTGACATTTCACACTTAATCAGGGACAAAAAAATAATCTAAAATAAATATCATGAAGCTTAATATTTATGTAACAAATCTATGATCATTATATCCTTAAAATCTTGGTATAACACCCTAAACTCACTTTTGCAATATGGCCACTTAGAAACTACTTGTAACATATAAACACAATCATATAGAATGCTAGTTGTAGTATTTGAAATGATGGTTCCACTACTCATAATTCAAATTAATAATGTTCATTTGGTCTCTATATCATTCCAAAATGTATAGATATCAAACTCTAAAGACAATCATTGGTCTTATAAACCAATATCTCATGTTACTCTCTCACTATCTTAACATAACTTGATAAGCCATTTTGGATTCCACATATTAAAACCTTAGAGTAACTTAAAACCTTCCATCAAGATTTTATATTTCATTAATATGTAAAAAAACATAAATAATTACATTTTATGCATTTAATATTTTCAGAGTCTCAAACTCTTCATCTCACCTAGCATACCTGGGGTAGTCATCTTATCTCAAAACACAGACATGGTGAAAATGAATTATCACACCTATAGAGACACAACCAAGCACATATAATGTATTTATAAAATTATGAGTAGTTATAATAACATATATAATAACAAATATGTAGAGTTCAAATGGAAAATATAGAACCAACTAATCTAAATTTAAACCTCACTCATTTACTGTCCATCTTCATTAGACATGTCATCTTTAGAGCACTTTATTTCTTGTGTATGGGCTTCCTCAACACTTACCAATCATGGTAAAATGAGTTATAGGTAATTAAAAAAATACCCCAAACCATTTTATCCATTCCTATTCATCTTCATCTCATCCTTAAACACTTTTTCACTATAGCTTACTTTTTCTCATTACTTTCATTGGCTGGAAGTTTAGAGATAGGTCATATTCCATGACCAAAATGATTAACACAAATACTATTTATTTCCAAACTAGCACTATGGACATAAATAATGAGTCGTAGCTTTCAACTTCCATAAACTTACGTGCATTGACTCAATCAATCTTGCTTATAACATCAAGTTATTTAGAAAAAATAGTTTTTTATAGCTTCTACTCACTATCTTGACATACCACTACCACTTGGAGATGCCTAGAGGACTCATATATAACATCCAATCATCAAAATTGATCAACCAAACTATTATAGTTATTATCCAACAATATTTCTCTAATCAGGTCACTACAAGGATTTTGAGAGGGTTTTAGACTAGTTTACATTCTTAATAGATGTTTATAAATATCTATCCTTGAAAAAACTTCCAAATTATTGAAAAACCTTCTTATTACCATTTACCGTGTCTCCCAAAAGTCTCATCTTCCCATGCACAAGTCACATGTGCTAATGAACATCAAAATATCCTTCTCAATCTTAGAACTCTTCATTTTTCATGAATAAGTGATCTTAAGACATTTTGACTTTTTTATCCTTCAACTAAGGACTAAAGACTTGGTAAACATGTTTGAATCAACCTATCACACATAAAACCATGCTCACATGATCTATTTTCAACTTGGAAACTCAACTTGACTCCTCATTGGATCTCACTAAGTCTCTTTACATACTAGGCTTAGGACTGCCAGTCACAAACATCTCAAATGACATCATATCAGGTACATGCATTGGTAAATTTGCTTATACAAGTTTTTAACTTCTCTTCTCAACATACTACTAGTCCTATTTCATCACCCTAGGTCTTTAATACAAGGGTTATGCTTCTATACCTAACCTTACTACCAACGTAGATGCATTTTTCACCTTATTCATATGTTTGAACACATTCTCATATGTTCTCACACTTCAATACATAACTTCAAGCTCATATAACAATGTATCATCATCATTAAGCCTTTATAAGCCATGTCCATGCTTAAATAACTAGGCCATCAACCAATCTTGCTATGCACCTACACCATACCACTTTGAGATCATTAAGATACATAATTTAGCTCATTACTCACTTACAAATATTTTAAATAGGTTCATAACCATGTCCCATCATCTGCCTTTGACCAAATCTTCTTATACCATACATGTGGTTACCTAATTATTAAGTTGGCCATATTTGAACATAGAAAGCCTCACACATCCTTTGAAATCAATGATATTGTTAATGACATAAAAAAACCAATAGGAATATACCTCAACAAATTTTCATTTGTCATTAATGTCAAACACTTATAGCACAACAAACCATTCTCATCTCTCCTCAAGTTGGATCTCCTTATCAAGTCTTTTTCCCCCTTGACATTAATTACAAAGGCATATACACTCTCATAAAGTCATCTATACACATTCCATTGATCCTACGAGCTAAACATTTCATAAAATAAGAAGGCTCCTCCTTTGTTCATGCATACTTATCTTCAAGCTTCTTAATCCATCCTAGTTATCCCCCCTAACTCCATGCTTGACCTAGATTATGACATTTTTAATCAGTTAACTAATCTAACTAAGTCTATAAATAACTCCATATACTTCCCATATCATCAATTAACCTTTGCCTCAATATTCACAAGCAATTATAGGGCATGACCATCTTCATAAATTTTGTCAATACTCTTAAGACATCATAAAATTATCATTTTACTTAGATCATCATGAGACCATGCCTCATTAGATAACTCAGACAAGCATTCTATCTACACAGTTAAAACCATGTTTCAGGCCTCTTGAGCAAGCAATCTTCTTTATATGAGAATCAAATATGCATAGGCATACACTCAAAACTTTCTTAAATCATGGAACACTACAATAATGAAATGAAAACATCACCCAATTCTTAGAACATAAAATTAAGGCCAAAATCCACCTTAGTCCTTCTAGGTTCTTTGAGTAATAACACAACTAGTTTGAATTTTTGAAATCCAGTGGTTATTTCTTGGTCATGCCTCCATGACTTCAAATGACTATCTAGATTATCTTATTAAGAATAAAACATTTTCTTCAATCGAAAGAATCATGAAAAACATAAGACCCTCACCAAAATGTCTAAGGCACCCTCAAAACATTCTCTATCACCTCACTAGCTTGTAAACATCCATTTTGCATCTTAAACATAGTAAGACCAACTTCTTAAAAAAAAAAAAACTTGAAACATCTTGACTTGCTCCCTAAGTACTCATGTTGACTTATAAGCCTCTTTTGAATAAATTAGTGCATATATGCTTAGTCACTATACAATTCCAAATAAGGACATAAGCTCATATCTTGATAATCCACCACTCGCTTCTTTGAATGATGAATGCCTCTATGAAGCTTAGATAGAGACACCTTAAATCATGTGGATTTAGAACAATGTGTAACTAAGACACCCCCAGTCCTCTACTTCTTCTTTGAACCTTTTAATATGCTTCTTGATTTAAAACCCTCTAGACTTGGTATCCTCTTTGGAATCAACATCTTCCTTCTTCTCCTCCATTTGAGCCAAAGCATAGACCTTTTGAGAATTGATAATGCATGCTGATAAAGGAGTTTCTTGACATACCTTAATAAAAAACCACCTTGTATAACAGGTTCATCTTGATCAGTTATAATTTTCTTATGTATCCATGCCTAGGTTTTCCTTTTCTTATGCATTCTAAGGTATCCATTTTCATAGAATATAGCAAAATGACCTAGTCTTATGACAACTATAACATAGCACATTTTTCATACCTCTTTTTGACCAACTACTTTTTATTCTATAGTTTCTTGCCTTATGACCAAAATAATTACATGCAAATCAATGACCATGAAATGAATTTTCATACCTTATATCATTTGGTTGTCTAATATATATTCTCTTGTCGACCTTTTTGGCTGAAGCTATTTGTTTAGCTTTCTAAACCTTTTTTATCTTATTTATGAGCTTGCCATGTTTAATCTTCATTGTATATAGCTTTGTCTTGAGTTTCTTGAATTATTCCTCTTTTAAACTCAAATTTTGTCTTTGTATCCTTTAGCTAAATCTTGAGATACTTGATGATATTATTATCCTCTTTGACTATTTTAATCATTTCCTCAAGCTTTGTTTGAATATGAATCACCTTTCCTTCATGTTATATAAAGGCTTCACTTATTCTCTAAGGTTTTTTATGATATTCTCATATTCATCTTCCTTAGAGTTAGAGTTACTCCTCATTATCCCAAAAGGACTAATATTATATTTAAGACTTTTGATCATCAATCTTAATTCTTGATTCTCTTTCCTTATCTACTTGTCCATTTTATTCTTTTATGATCAATTTAAAGATGTTAATATTAATCCAAGGAATTTCTATAATACCAATTTTTAGAAGTATATAATAAGAGGGGGAGGGGTGAATCAGTTTCTTAACAATATAAATTCAATTCCATTCATCATTTTATGAAGCAATCATATACATAAATATCAATGCATATATAAACAAGCACATGAGAGTATCACAAGAGAATATAAGAGATACATTATAAAACCTATTAAGGGATAAAAACCACTATAACATGCATGTGTAATATAGTCATATAATGTCAAGATCTAAATTGTATTGAAGCATCAACTTCACAAGGAGCTTCAACCCCTACCTAGTTAAGCACCCACTAAACTAGTCTTCTACAAGCTCAATCTTGCAAGGAGAATCTAACCCCCTAGGTAAATTAACACAAAACAAGTAAAATATAATATATGATCATATTATAAAACCTATTTATAATATTTAACTGATGATGACCTCCTTTTTTCACACTTTCCCCTTCATTGTCACTCAACCAACCTTCTAGGCTTACTTGTTCAACATGCCTCTTCTAGGCTTATTAGGTCTATTGAGCTGGTCATCCACATACAAAAAATATGATAAATAAACATGTCTAATCCTATTATCCTTTTATGATCCTAAAATACCTACTTATTCTCCTCGAATGATCTCTTTCATTTGCTTAAGTCCACTCTAACTAACTAGATCAAGTAGGCTAATTAGGCATTGATTTTATACATAATACTTTATTTCATATATATTGGTTGGAAAAAATCCTTTACATAATTTATTTACAATTTAATTATGTCCTCATACAATTTTCACACATGAAACAATCACTTCATTGGTTGGTCATTCCCTATAGAGGCCAAAACTCAATTAGGCCTAGTTGAGACCTAAAATAATTAGGTCTTCTTCAACGAACACATTACACTTAAAATCCTTGGAACATAATTAAATTTTAATAATAATTGAAACACATAAAAATATTATTAAAATATACCTTTTATAACAATAAAATAGGTCTATATCACATGTAATGTCAAATCTTCTCTTGAGCCAAGCCATTTAGCCTACTCGACATTAGGCCTTAAAACATATAAAAGTTTTTCTGATGAAACCAAAGAACATATTAAACTTTACCAAGTAATAATATGAAAAAATAACATAAATTTATCATTAATTACTTCAAAAAACTTTACATATTCATTACACATCACTACATAGGCTCCAATCACCTAAAAACACCCCTATAACAGACACACTCAATTCTACTAGAAAGATAAAAAACCATAGGCAAGCATATTTGACATTTAAAACTTTATAAAGGAAAAAAAAAGTATATATAATCATTATTAAGAAACTTTTAGACTTATATATCTACTACCTGATCATTATATCCTTCAACTCTTGGTATAACAGCCTAAACTCACTTCTATAATTTGGCCACTCAAAAACTTCTTGTAGCATATAAACATAGTCATATAGAATGCTAGTTTTTGTATTTGAGATGATTATCAAAATAATCCTCATGAACATTTATATTTTTTATCTATATAATTCAAAAATTTATAGATATCAATCTCTAGAGACTATTATTGGTTTTATTGACCAATCTCTTGGGTTACTGTCTCACTATCTTAACAAAGCTTGATAAGCCATTTTGGCTTCCACATACTAACACCTTAGATTAACTTAAAAATTTAAATTATGGTTTTATTTTTCATTAATATTACAAGAAACATAAAAAATTACATTTTATTCAGTGAATTTTATCATAGAGTGTCAAACTCTTCATCACGTAACATACCTAAAGCAGTCATCTTGGATTAAAACATAGTCATGGTGAACATGACTTATCACACCTATAGAGACATTAAAAATAATATATAATTCACTTATATTATCCTTATAATTATAATAACATCTCTAATCATAAATATGTAGAGTTAAAATGGGAAATATAGACCCAATTGATGAAACTTTAAACCTCAGTCTTTCACTGTCCATCTTCATTAGACATGTCATCTTGAGAGAAATTTATTTCTTATGTATGTGAATCTTAAAAACATAAAAATAAAGGTAAAATGAGTTATATTTATTTTTAAAATACCCCAAACCATTTGATCCATTCATATTCATTCGTAACTCATCCCTAAACACTTTCTCACTCTATCTTGCTTTTTCTCATTATTTTCATTATATGACAGTTTAGTGACAGGTCATCTTCCATGACCCAAATTATTTAAATAGAGACTATTTATTTAAAAAATAATACCATGTACATAAATAATGAGTCTTGGCCTTCAACCTCCATCAACTCACATGCGTTGAGTTAGTCAACCTTAATTGTAACATCAAATTCTTTAGAAACAAGCAGTTTCTATAACTTATGCTCATTATCTTGACATATCAATACAAAATGGAGATGATTTTAAGAGTCCTATAAAACATATAATCATAAAACTTGAGAATACAAACCATTTTTGTCACTATCCATAATATTTATCCAATTAGGTCACTATAAGGGTTTTAAGACTGTTTTGGACCAGTTTACATTCTTAACGAATGTTCATAAATTTATGTCCTTGAAAATTTTTAAAAAAGATTTTAAAAAATTATAATGAAAATTTAACATCTCTCCCAAAATTATTATCTTCCCGTGCACAAGTAACACATGCTAATGAACATTAAAATATCCTTGTTGAGCTTGCAACTCTTCATTCTGCATACATAAGAGATCTTCAAATGTTTTTATTTTTTTACTTTATCCTTAAATTGAGGACCTAAAAATTGGTAAAAATATTTTAATAAACCTATCACACCTAAAAACATGCTCACATGATCTCTTAGAAACATGGAAACTCAACTTGACTCCTCATTATACCTCATTAGGTCTCTTTGCATATTAGGCTCAAGACTACCCATCATATTTGGACTTTGAATACACTTGGAAACCTATTTTATTTATCTCAAATCATCATAAAAATTTCAAATTACATCATAATAGGTTCATACATTTCTAAATTTTCTTATACATGTCATGTACTTCTCTTCTCAACATGCTACTAGGCTTGTTCCATCACCCTAGGTATCTAATACAAGGGTTATGTCTCAATACTTGACCTTTATACCACTATAGATTATTTTTTCACATTAATAATATTTTAAAAAACCTTATCATATGTTATAACACTTAAATTCATATCTTTAATATCATATAACATTGTATCATCATCATTAGGGATTTACAAGCCATGTCCATGCTCAAAGAATTAGGCCATCAACCAGTCTTGATATACACCTACACCATAAAACTTTGAGATAATTAAGATAAATAATATAGATAATTAATCACTTCCAAATATTTGAGATAGGTTCTAATCATCTCCCATCATTTGACTTTGACCAAGTCTCCTCATACCATATAGATCATTACCTAATGACTGAGTTAGCCTTTTTTTAACATACAAGACCTCACACATTATTTGACATCAATGAAAAATTTAATGACATAATAATATCAATAGGATCATACATTAAAAAAAATTCGTTATGTTGGTTGACCCACTCTTATTTTTTGTTTGTAGATTATGGATCTATAGTCAACTAGGATAAGTTGGTCAACCTAATTATATTCGTTGACTACAGATTTTCATTAATAAGATATATGAATTTCATATTCACCAAAATAATTAAAATTATTAGATATATTTATATTAATTAGGTTCCTTCTAACTATCTTAGTACTTCAAATTTTTTAGTTATCCTAGTTTTTTATTTCTATTTTTTAGTAAAATTATGCAGTACTTTTTTTGGCCATTTTTTAGTTATGTTAAAATGGTATCACATAGTCAACTAAGTGAACCAAACTGAATTAGATATGTGTCTACTTATCTTTCCAAAAAAATAATTCAACCTCTATTACCTAGTTTATTTTGGCATATTTTTTTAATAGACTATATTAACTAGTGTTAACTTTCTTTTGTTTTGATTGCACAACTAGATCAACTTTAGCTAACCTTGTTCTATGTGTTTCACTTTACAAAAAATCAAAGAAATTTAATTTATTTTCATAATAATTAATCTCACTTTCTATATTATAACATTTGGTTTCCTATTTATCTACTTTTAGAAATTATAAATTGGTTTTCACCACTTTCTTTTTGAATTTATTTTCACTTTGTCTTAATTTCCCTTAAAACTATGTACTGATAGTTTTAATAACACTTAGCTACTATTATGAACGACTATGGAATAGTATTTTTATCATAATTTTATATTATTTATTGATATAATTACATTAAGGTTTTACCCAAATACTCATACACATAGTACATGGCTAGACATGGTCTTTAATTTCCACATAGCTCATGATGTTATGAAAAGTATATGATTTACCTTTGTATTGAACCCTAGGAATTTATCCATTCATTTGATCTTGTGGTTCATCATTTATTAGTTATCACCAATAAGTCACTTATCTATTACCCTTAAAAGTAGGTTGAGTGGGTTATGGGCAAGGTCTAACCCTTCATAGACAACACTCAAATAATGGGTCATCACTATCCAACATAAAATCAAGTATATTTACAACTAGACAAATTAATCAAATCCTTATAATACATCTTCATGATTTTATTTTTTTAAATCTAGTTAAATATATTATTGGTTATACACTATCATTTCTACTTGTTTCTTGTTTATCTCTTTGGTATTTTATATTGTGTCAACCAATCTCAATATAGTTTTATGTTGTGTGATTAAACTAGATCAATCATAATGAAACTATTTGACTAGGTTTGAATAGTCTAAGTTGACATGATCAATTCAATATTGAATACTCTATTTATTTGCCTTTATTTGCATACTACGTTGTCTAGTTTGTATTCAAAAATTTTCTAGATCGAAATAAGTTAATCAAGATTAACTTATTTATATTTTGTTTCTACCTTCATGTGTGACTAAGTTAACCATGGTACATCTAGTTCATTTACAATTTCCTATAATCTAAATTGCATCGATAATATTCATCTTAATTTAAGAGTTAGTTTCCCTAGTTTAGTAAGTGGCCAACCTAGTTTAGTAAGTGGTTAACCTAATGAAAATAACCTAATGATTTAATAATTGTCTTATTTTCATCTTACAATTAGTCAATGAAAATACATAATCAAGGATATATATCAAAACCTCACTTATATTATCATGTATTACTAATCCCAAACCAATTAATGCATCATACAACCTAACGTTTTCCTCTTAAGGAAAACATAATGTAATATAGTTGAATTTACTCACTCTAGTCCTCCTCTTGGAACTAATGTTTTTAATCCTCCTCCATACAATAATACTAGTCATCCCATTGATACTACTCAAATACTTGATTGAATACTTCAACAAATGACCAATATAAAAATCACTCATAGTAATCAAGTAATGTGTACACAATCTTATATATTATAAATTTCTATTCAACCACCTCAAGTCATCATGACTCAACCAAATCATAATTTTATCCCTCTTCCTCTTATAAATTACAATGTAAATATCATACCTCAAACTATTTTGAATTAAAAAATGCTTCAACATCATTAAAATGAACATTTATCTCCATTCATTGTATCCATATAAATTGGAAACATTTTTACAACTATTACATGTGATGGAAATAAGGATCCTTCTATCTTTCTTAAATACTTAGGTAATATATATAATGAATGGGTCTAAAATAACACTTTTACGAATACTAAAATTCTTATCAAAACATTCGAAGGATATTATTTTAAATGGTATAATAAACCACCTAAATAGTCCATATTGTGACTAGAGGATTTATTCAATGCTATAGTTAAAAATAATTAACACAATGGTCTTCATGAAAATAACCTTAGCCACGACATCAATGTTAAGAAACTACCTAATGATCTACTCACCCTTTCATTAAATGATGGAAGTCTCTAGCTCACAAATTAGATCCTAACATGAGTGATTATAGTATTTTAAAACTATTTGTTATTAATATTAAATCTCATCTTTAATATAAGTTTTAGATGTTTTCCCCTAAAAGTTTAGAACAAGCCTTAGATCAATAAAAAATGCAAGACTTTCTTACGAGTCATTTGAATCACCTCAAGAAACTAATAAGGAATACATCTAGTAATTTTTTGATAAAATTGATTCATATAACCTCCCAAACCTCAAAATGGAGAATAAAATTCAACGAATTTTAACCCAGCCCACCCTCGTTTGAGTAAATAATAACTTAATAAGAAATTTCCACCCTCTAAATATATGATCTTTGATTTGTCAAAACCACCTTCAAAATGGTAAAATACTGATAAGGTTTTTTGGTGGCATGATACAATAGGTCATTATCATGATATTCACTTATTCCTCCTTAACATATTTAATGTTCCACATTTATATCTTGATACTCTTACACAATAATGTTATCAATACTATCTTCAAGCCTCTCAAGCCTAATATAAACAATCATAGTTACATCAACATCACCAACCTAATGATCAACAATAATTACCCCATACATCAACCTCTTCCACTAATGTTTTTGATAAGGTAAGGTGGCAAACTAGGGGTTGAACCCTTCATAGAGCAAAACAGACAAGAAGGCAATCAAACAAAATATGTCTTCAAAGAGATGATGGCACTAGCTGAGAACCAACAAACACAGAAACAAAATAAATAAGAAACTAAAAGACCAGAGTCAGAGGGGTCTCTCCTTACATAACCATTGAATTGAGAAGATCATTTAGTTTCTCAGTATTCTCTACATTGCCATCAGGCCCAGTATTACCCACTTCTTTTAGCATAGTCATGTTTAGGAGAATTGTATTCTAGAGTCCCTTGGTGAAATTTTGCTCCAGCTTCTGAATAAAATCCTTCAGGGCACCAATTTCAGATTTCCAATTAGTCTCATTCTCTATTTCCTCATTAGCTTCCTCAACATACATTTTCCCCTTATTTCTAGTAGTTTTCATAGTGTCAGCACCATGCTCCTCAGTAACCTCAAAATCCCTAGTCTCCTACTTCCCTCTAGTGTCCTAAAAAAATTCTTGGATTTCCAATTCCTTGGACTCTTCCTCCTAGGTTGCTTCCTCCAAAGCACTCTCTAAATAATCAATAAGTCTAGCCTTTGGGGCAGGTTTACTATCAATCCACCCTAACCTTCAAACTCTAGAGGAGAAGCCCTCCTTATTAACTTTAGAAGACTTATAAGATTTACTACCTTGGCCCCCCATGGTGTTACTCAAATTTTTGTGCATCCCATCAGCGGTCTCCCTAATATTCTCTTCCTCTTCATCAACCTTCTTCTTACCCTTCTTGCTTGGAAAGGAACCAAGGGTGTCAACATGGGTCTCTTTAGGGGTAGAGAAGGGAACATCATTAGGTTTGGTAGGAGTAGGGGAAAAACAAGACTCATCGATAGCATCACCCAACACTAGATTGGAAGAGATGTCTCCAATATCAATTCTAATAGTCTTGAATGGCTTAAGGGCTCGGTGAAAGTTGTACAAGTAGTAAATGAGCCCTAGTGTAGGGGAATAGGGTTCATATCTAGATTTTTAGACATTTTTGCTCTCACCCTAAGGACAGAGTGTTCTAAATAGGAGAGCAAGTAAAAAGGAAAACTAATGATAACATTACACCTAAAGTGATTTAACAGAGGGAGATGGTAATTATATAACCTAGTAAATTGACCTTCAAGCATGAAGTACTTCATGAGAATGAAGCACACTCCATCCCACAGCTCCAGAAGTTTAGGATGCTTAAATCCCCCTTGGTAAGGGATGAGTTCTTCTCCCTCTCCCAGTAATAGTTTATGGATTGAAAGATCCATAATTTTTATTTTCCTTTAAAGCTTTGTCCCCTGCATGGTCATTCTTATGGCCATAGCAATCACCTTTTCATAGATTTCAAAACTAATTCTACCTAATGTTATCCAAACCATAGGTTATCACTATTTATACACAAATAAGGAATGGGTAACTAGAATGAATAAATTCAAATGAGTGTTTTCATTCATCAAACCTCAACATTTTGAGGTCACATGAACCCAAGGACAACCTATTTAAAATGCCTACTCTAATGTGCATCATAGATGATCATCATTTACATTAGAGACCTCTTCATACCTATTCTACACATCCCATGTCAATTTTGACATCCCTAAAATTAAACATATAAATACGTTACTTGTATAAAACTACATCATCCAACCTAATGCAATTCATTCCAATAGTTAAGCTTTACCTCATTCCATATCACATGTTGGGGCATCCTTTGATGCCCATCCACATGTAACTTTAGACTTTAGGGAATATTTTTATTCCAATACTTACATAAAATTACCCTTTGGGGCATCCTATGGCACCTTCTCTTCTTATACAATACATAATAACAAATAATTTCAACTTCAAGAAACCTTTTGAGACATAGGATTGTATTTTACATGATCATCTTTGATATAGATATTAACATAGATTTTGCTCACTATTTTTCACAATATGGAAGAAAAATATAAAAATATAAAAGAGTTAAAATCAAAATCATAAAATAAAAAAAATAAAATGATCAAAAGGAAATTATAAATTCAAAGGTAAAAATAACACAAAAATAATTTATTATTATTTGGAACATAACCTATTCTAGGTGAATCTCAAAATCTACAATTTACCTCATATAGAGCCTAGGTCCATTTTAGTGTAGTAGGCCAGTATACTAGGGTAGGAGATCTCATTATATCATATACATATAGTTCCACATAGTTTCTCACATAGTTACTCAATCTTAAAATTAGACCAATGATTCTTTAAGAGGTCTTAAGGAGTGTGGAAAATATTTTGGGAAGGTAGGTCATTTTTTATTTTCATGCATATAGCCTTAATTGGATGATTTATGCACTTCACTTGTTAATTTAAGTTTTACATTCACTATTTGGAGTGTCCTAGATCATTTATGTCAATAGTTTCCATCCTTGCTCTATTTCCTATTGTTTCTCATTCCTGCTAAGGATGTTCACATCACCCATGTGGCACCTCAAATTCATTATGTATATCACATTATTATTTATATCCCCTTTTTGGATATTTATTTTATATGATGACATCCTTTATCACATTTTCCTTATTACACATATTTGGCTTAGTTTGTGAGTTGAATTATAACACCTCATATAGGAATAAGACTTCCTCACAAACACCCTTACACCATCTAATTTCCACACCATATTATTGTCATCCTAGTCATGTAATTATGTGGTTGTGATTTATTACATCATATGTTATAACAATCACTAAGTTGGAATCATCATTATTTAGAGATTTTGACTTCTCATTCATCCACCATATTTTTGTATTATTTTTTTGGATTTCACTTATGTTACATTAGACATTTTACATTATTCCATGTTCTTATTTATGTTTGAATTGACATGCTTGTATTAAATTTTGGTTTACATTTTCATTTTTAATAATTTATGTTTTCTTCATATTTGATTTGACATGCTTATTCAACACGAGGTTAAATTTAATTTACTTACTTATCTTTATTTTAATCTTCCTCACATTTATCTTTCATTTAGTTATAATTATTTACATTTTTTCACATAATTTAGTATGTTATACTTTCATTTTTTTATGATTTTTCATTACATGTTTAGTATTTTGGTTCTAACCTATCCCTTGCAATCTTGACTTAGAAAATTTCCAAGTAATTTAATAGGTTTCAATATTTATTTATTTCTAATTTAACCATATTATGTACAAAGATTACTTATATTTTTATCCTTGTATCCTTAGGGTTTCTCAAATGTAAGTATTATACCCTCCATGATTGAGACTATAATATTTTCATGCAATGATTCAGTAGAAAGGTAATTTAAGGTATGTATATGGTACTTTCCATTAATTTAATTTAATTTTATAATTTATTTTGGTACTTCATTTAAATAATATATGTTTTTGTGTTGGTGTGTTCTTACATAAAACACCATCACATGTTACACTATTGTGACACGTGATGAGCTTTAGATGGGGCACACACACACACACACACACACACACACACACACACACACAATATTTTTAAAATTTATCATTTACTAGAAATTTATCTCTTACATGAACCTATTGATTTTCAATATGCACACTTTAAATAATTCTCCAAGGAAGGTATGTGTAGATCATTGGTGATTTACAAGATTATTGTTTTATCGTATCATTCCTACTATTAGTCTATCTTCATTACAGTGTATATCCATTTAACTCTTATGATGTCTCCTTGAAATAATGAAATCCTTAAATATGGATAAGTCTAAAATCCAATAGGACCCTCCAAAATATATAATTTTTATTATATCTCTTATACGTATGAAAACCAATCTCAAAGATCCTAGAACTATATATAAAATATAAAATAAATTATAAGAAGCTATATGTCCATATCTAAATGTCAAATTGTAATTAAATATTTATTTATATGTATACTTATTATTTAAAAAAAAATCATGAATTTATCCCCTAATACATATCCCTTGTCAAAAACCACTAACTAAGATAAAAATCCATTTTTCCTATTAAGTTGGCCATGGTCAATAGTTGCAAAAGTTGTGGTGCACGTTACCTAACTATGGTTGACCTACTTCAACGCTGAATGGTAAATTTTTCAAAACATAGTTGTGGTGGATGAAATTATTAAATATAAATAATAAAGGGTTATAACCTATGAATTTCTATAATTATGACCTTAGTTTCATTAAAATAGAGATAAACATTCATTTTCATATTATTACATCTCGTAATTCTACTACATCTACATTTGAAGGAGTCATTACTTATGGTCTTCCTTAGATGAAAGATATATTATATTATGGGAAATTTTGTATTCAAAGTAAGAATATTCTATCGTAAAGATGATTTAAACTAATGTGATCTTCACAAATCCATAAAAATATTTTGCAAATAACCATTGGCCAATGGGGAGATTGAGACTCAATAGGTTCACACAAAGGTAGGTATCTCTAACTTTTATTATTTCATTTATAGATAGATATTACATAAGGTAATAGTTTTTTAATGTATAAATCCTTTCCTTGATTACTTATACACTTAAAATTTGTGTAGTTATAGGGTTTTTTTGGGTTTTCATATTCTAACTTAGGTGATTTAGGCCCCCATTTGTTGACCATGATCCCCTGCTTGATTTATTTATTTTAAAACACCCCATTTAATATTGTAGTCTTTTATAAAACTAAATTATATTTATTTTTATGTATTATAACACATATCCATGGTTATTAAAAAATATTATTATTTTCCTAGAGGCTTTGGAACCGTCTCCTTTAGTGTTGTGTGATAAGTTATTTCTTAGTTAGGTTTAGTAGATCCAATTTGGTCATGATACTAATATATAGAGTATTGAAATAAATTTTATTTTATTACATTATACAAGATTTAATTTAATAATTAGGATAAGTTTTAGATATATCTTAATCTATTACATATATAGTGCCTCAAATTTGAGTGCACAAAGTTTCAAGTTTTTGATAATCCAATTATTAACACACTCACATGACTAATTATTACATGTGATGTGGAGATAATCATATAAAAATATTTTGTTATTTTTGGTCATTTAATTCCATTTGATTCATCACCAACCATATTTATCAATTTTGAGAACCACACAAAGGTAATTGGTTACAATCTAGTAAAGAAAATGGGATATGAAGTATAATCCTTGGGAAGGAAGGGACAAGGAATCATAAATACCATATAGATAGAGATAATAATGCATGACATAATTCTTACATACACTAGTTTTGTCACAATCATAAAAGGCTTCATAAACTTTTCACCATAATCATGTGCCAACATTGTGTCCATAGCATACTTTTAATATAATAGTCCATGTGTTTCCACTTACACACTAGGTTCCTCATCTCAACAAATTTGTGAGTAACTAAAAGGTTTAATGTGATCATAACATTAATGTTCCACAAAAAATTCATATTTTCAACATAAATAGGGCATTTAAAGGAAACCTATGACATAATAGTGTATAAAAAATGAACATCTCAATATCATCATCATACATAATCAAATTTTCTATATTATCAATTGGAATATTGTAAAATCAACCTCAATAACACATTAATAATTCAAATTAAAATAATACTATGCAACATAAACCATACCAACCAGTGGAATGCTTTGATATAAACCTACACACTGCTAGTGAAAATAACATTACATGGTTTACATGTATGAGCTAATAAGACAATCTTATCGAAGACACACCTCAAACTCTCTAGTTACATGTCTACATTATCATTAAAATAGTCATAAAACTTATTATTATTATTATTATTATTATTATCTTAATCCTTATTCTTTATATAGAAGAAACACCCATTATCTATCCAAGTATTTGTTCTCATAAATTATTGCACAAAAATTACACATTTTCTGATACTACATTATTGATGGAAATATTAATAGTTATGGAAAAGTATATTACTCTCTAGAGTGTTATTACAAGTATACAAAATTACACATCATTAATGTAGTAGATAATGATAATTATTCTCATACATCTACACAAACATTGATCACAACATAGTGCACCTTGCATTATGTACCAACACCTTGATAAATATGTGTCATCATCAAGCCAAATTATATTGTATAAACACATCTCACTCATAAATGAATATTCATAATTATTCATCGATCTATAGCACATGGATATTATCAAATTCAATCATGTATCATATATTTTTTATGTTTGACATCAAATTGGGATAATGCAAAGATCCTTGGTTTTGGGACAAATTCAACATTTAGGATATTTCAACATTCCTAAACATATAAAATCCATTTTAAATGAACATTATTCATCTAAAATTTCCTCTTATGAACATATATTCTTCACACATATTTATAAGGAAACATGAGTACACTACACTCCTACATATTATGTTTAATATTACATGGATCACTCACATAATTTAGCATTTATAGAAATACATAGAATATTCTACACTTTCATATCAGGATAAACAACACAACTCTTAATAAATATAAGTGTAACTTATCATATCCACATAGGGATGTAATTGATACCATTTATATTTAATAAATTTTAAATGATATATGTACAACTTTTGTGCCATGTACACACCTCCTTCATAAACTTTCTTAGCCTATGCACATCTCAATTTGGAGTTATACAAGTCACTTGACTACACACACCTACTCACATTACAATTAAATTACTTATGTGACAAGCCTATTTTTTATTGTATGTGATTATGGCCTATAATAGTATTAATTACAACTCCACACAATATAATCATGATTTCTTGTATTTTTATACACTCCCTTGCATCAAGATTATTTTTACTCTTGTGCATCATACTAGTTATTTCATGCAATAATATGCACTCATCTAAACCAAGTTTTCTTTCCATCCCATATACCACTTTTTCACTTACTCCCATACCCATATTCCTTCACTCATTTTTTTTTCATTCTTATGCAATGCACTAATAATTGATCCTTGTTTCATATAGTACACTTGCTCTTTCTTAAAGTGCATCACAATGAATTATTACTTTATGGTAGTACTATTGTGATTCCTCATAGTCTTATTCAATACACTTGTGTTTACCCATAGTATACTATATAAAACTTTTGATAACTTATAGTCTTGCATCAAGATAACTCAAAATCCCATGAGACTCATTCGAACCTATTTTTAGACTCATGAAGTTACACTTGTTGGCATCCAATGCATCCACATGTCAACTTGATTTGAATGTATGGATTTCTAAGTGACATTTATCAACCTATAACTTATCATACATCTAGTTTATTATTTCACTTCCATGTACCTAGAAGTTCAACTATCACTCTCAAACAATTGTGAGATGAGTTGCAACTCTCTTCTTTGCAACTAGCAGTATTCACAACTAATCATGTATTAATATGTATAAATACATAACATATACATCATCCAAATGGGAATCACAAAGGGGTATTTCATACACATTAATAATGATATATATCATCCTATACATATCATTTATATTATACACACATAGGTAGCATGATCTCTATAATTACCTTATCATACACAATCTGTAAGCACTTTTTAAGATAAGAAAGTCATGGGAAGTGTTACCTATTATATTCCTACTCTCCTATCTTTGTTGAAACCTTATATACCTTTGTAATATTTCCCTATTATTTTTCATTGAATGCAAGTTGAATTTTTACAAATATAATACTTCCACTCCATTTAATGTGTATTGATTTTTCTATCTAAGTCTTTTAGTGTGCATTGACTCTACATAACCATACATGTTATCCATAATGCACGGTTATCACCCACATATTTATTTGGTTCCTCCTTATTGTAGATAAACTAGTTTGAAATTTATTTATCAATGAATTTGTCATAATCTATAAAAATTCTTTTTATATGTGTTTTATCAAAATTAGGGAACTAAAAAAATGTTGATCTAATAACGATAAACTACTAAGTAAAATCAAAATGGATAAAATACATAGTAAAACACAATATTGATTTAGAACTTACTATTTATTAGAAAATACTAAAAAAGGAAAGTACTAAATAGAAATAACTTAGCTATCACTTAGATATGATAGATTACAATATAGATTATGAGATCAATTATATGAATGTGTGATGGTGTTGTGAAATAGAAATATGGCTCCATTTTTAACTAGGGTAGGGTCATGATATTCATACAAGGTAATATTTCACCATCATTAGTAGGGTATAAGGACATCTAGTAAGGTTTATTTCATCTATGTAAATCTATATCAGTTTTCCTTCAATTATATGTTATGTGTGTTTGATCAAGGTCACTCTGTTCAATATGAAATTCCTTGTATACCTTATTTTTCACCTAGAATCCTATCTCAATTGACCATGATGAACAAATTTGGTATACAAGTAAAAAGGGATTAGTGTGTAACTTTTTTTATTGACCTTAAAACCCTTAGTGTTGAATGTTTTATACATACCAATAATATAAATAGGGGTCAAACTCAATTTAGTTATCCCATGTTATCATGGTTTGTTTGAAATATTAATGTAATGTTATATTATAGTGAAATTATTGTGTAATTATGTGCTCCAAAAATGACTTATGATCTTGGAGGTGTATTCTAAATTATCTCACAGATACTTGGGGTATCTAAACTCATAATTGGTAAGAATAAGTGATTTAATCTCAGTGTGTAATTTGAATACATTTGGTTTTTTAAATATAGAATCTTCTTGCCAAATATTTGAACTAATGAATGAAAAATGTGATTATATAGTGGTATTATTTTAAATTCCTTGAATGAGACTTCTGAAACATGTAAAATGACCCATTAGGTGAATTTTTTTTTGAGAAATTAACCATGTTTTGGTGGAAGGACAAAAATAGTGGATTTAAAAATTATTAGTAGGTAAGATTGTCCTAAAGGACTAACCTTGTCTAATAAGCAGATACAACTAATTTGTAAGTGTAAATCTACTAAAGTATTATCTTATGTTATTTTAAATGAGGAATATGAGCATAATTTATCATAATTTACCAATTATAAGGATCATATACCTAGAAGTAGAGTAATAATACTTTATAATCTTAGAATTAAGCATGAACTAAGAGTGTATAAAAGGATGGTCATAAGTACATTATTTTAACATTAAATTTTAATATTAGTGACTAAAATTTACTCTATGATTACTCAATTCAAAAAATGGGATTTTAAACCCTAACAAATGTTACTAACAAAGTTTAGGCCCTTATGGAAAATGATATTATTTAATATTTATCAGTACTATCCTAGTTGACTATGTAGGTTTGAGCCATCTCAAATCACTATCCTTTCACCTTTAAATAATTCATGAGCATATGATTTCCTTTGGTCCTATGCATTTTCATCTCTTTTCTAAAATTTAATTTTAATTCAAAAATTAGAAAACCTTGAATAAATTTGTTGGTAAGTTGTTTTTAGCACACCTAAATAATTCTTTCTAACTAAAGTGTTTCCTATATTTTAATACTAAAAATAGGGTTCAAACTACACATATATCCACACATAGGTGTGGTGAGAATCATAAAGACAAATATATAATTTAATTTAATTTTTGGTTTTAAACATTTAAAATCATGAAACATTGACCTGAATTTATATTTAGACTTAGATTTAGGAGTAATACTTTGAGGTATTTTGATTTGTGTATACATTTTTGATAATGTCTAAAAAGATCTCTAATTGATTTATATATTTTCTTATGACTTACAAAGATAGGTATAACCTTAATATTGATTTTTATTTATATTGAATCTTTGATATTTATACTTATGACAAACCCATGAAATATATCTAGGGAAACCTAGTGGAGATGTCTTGATTTTAAATTTATTTTTTGAGTGTTCATATACACTAATAGTAGAGGCAAAAAAATTTAGTAAAAGTATAATTATTTTAATATTTATGGCACTTTCATGGGAGTAAAAAAAAATTATCTAAGATATTTTTTAAGATTATTTAGGATTATAGAGTGTTATTTCATAGAATAGGGTGATTTCAAATATATGTACTAGTAAATTGGGTTAGCTAAAATAATATATGGCTAGATAAATAGGTAAAAGGTGTACAAAAAATTTAAAAGTGTATGGAAAGGATAAATGTGTCAAATAAATCCAAAATTGGTTTTTCCAAGTGTCTAATACCAAATTTAGGTATCTATAAATGCACCTCTTAGATTACAATACCAAAAATGTTATATTATAAGGATAAAATAATAAATTTTTGTACCTATGACTAATTAAACTTTGTTTTGATAGGTATGCCCCAATTTCCCACTTGATACATGTAACACCTATAAGGAAACATGTATAAATCAATTTACATTCATGATATAAAATCTAAAATAATCTAGAACATTAAATTATTTAAAATTTAAAATTTAGAATTTAGGGAATGAATACCTCGGAGGGTACATGAACCAATCTACAATTTTTTGAGTTTTTCTTGAGAATCCCATGGGTTGATTATTCCCAAGGAGATGAAACCATTATAAATATTTGTTAAGGAGTGTTATTACCTTTACCATCATTGGAGAAGGAGAAGTAATATAAGTTGAGATCTATAAAAACATCAATTTTAATACTCTAAATACCACCATGAATCTTGTATGTAACTTGATTTAAAAAAATTTAACTTGATGAATCTAATTAAGTCAATTAAATTATTGAAATGGAAATGTTAGAATATATAATTATGATATTAAAATATGGTATGCTATATTATTTTATATAATTTAAAATTTATTTAGAAATATTAAATGAGCTTAAGGATATGAGAAACTCTCTAAAAGATATTTAATTCTAATTGTGTAAGCTGAATATGACTATAAAATACTTAAGACCTATAAATAATATCACATATTAAAATAAAATTGTAAATTATGTAGGGACAAGGGCATAGGAAGAAAAGAGAATAGTGTGGCCTTTCTTATTGACTCTATTCACATCTTGGTTGACTATGTGACTAAATTTTTAATGTATATCTTTGTGACTATAAGTTTGTTTTTTTTTAAATTCTATGTGAGAGCTGAATAAATGCATAGAAGACATGTAAAATAGAAACCCTTGTTTATACATAATAAACATGATAAAGATAATAATAAAATAGGGTAAATTGGTAAGGGTAATAAATTATCTATGATCCAAAACTTATAAGCTTTGGTTAAAAGATAATTGAAGAAAGAAGAACATCATAATTGTAATAATGCTATCTATGAGAAGAGATGTTTTATTGATCAAATTTACAGACCCAAACATATGCCTATCTCTGAGAAGAGATGTCTAATTTCCATTTTGGGTTACATATTCATTTATACATATTTTTAAGGTATGATGAGGATGTGGAAGGTCACCAATCTTGAGGGAGATTAAGTGGTTTGACTTCCATGATTTATAATAATACATAATTCTAGGAATTAGTATTTTTAGAAACATACTATTTTTAGACTACACTAATAAAATTGAAATTTAGGGTACTTCCATTTAAATTTCAAGGGTCAAAACCAACTAATAAAATTGCATTTCCATCTCATTACATTCCCCTAATTATTATCTTTCTAATGGTTCAAATGAGGAGTCAAACGGAGCTATGGTGAAAAAGTTATGGCTCCCAAAAGTTCTACCACTAATTAGGGTAGAAACATCACCTAATTTGTCACCTAAAATGTTGTTTAGATCATTCCTCCCTCATTGGGAATCAATGGTCCCCATTGTATCAATATTTTTCATCAAGTGTGGTATTTGTGTTTTGATTTGATACTTGATGCATACTTAGAATGGACTGTGCTTTGTGGAGCTATGTAGGGCCCAATTGTTCACCATTTCTATCTAAATATTGGTCTATGGATGGAAGGCTATGAACTTATTTATCTTGTTATCTATTGGCTTCTATTGTTTTGTTTTTTGTGTAGTTAGGGATATAACATCAACCCTTTTAGATTCCTATGGCTTGGCCACCATGAGAAAAAATTTCTTGGCACTAATCAGGGAGACAAATGTAGAAGGTGGCACCTTTGGTACCCTATAACACCATGTTATAATAGTGAGAGTGATCCTTCAAGTTCTTGGCTCATAGATGCCATGTTGATCATACATGAATGGATGACCAAAGAGTACATTGCAAACATCTAGATTGACCACATCACATAAGACCTCATCTTGGAAAGGTTTTATTACATATGAGACAAGACTTTGGTGGGTGACATAGAAGTTTTTCCCTAGACTCAACCATCTAATAATGTATGGCTTTGGGTGAGGATTCATGGATAAATATAATATTTTTACAATATTAGCATAGATTAAATTATTTTGACTCTCACTATCAAGAATGAGATGTTGAGGCTTACCTTTCACCCATAACCTTGAGTGAAATATCCTTTCATTGTCCTATAGCTCCTCCTTTTGGGTCTATCATGAAGCAATTATGGCATTAGGCTTAGCATCTACAATATTTTATTCATCCTCTTCAACCTTAGGGTGTGTATGAGGCAGAGCAGTAGATGTTAAAGATTGTGACTTTGAAATCAGGGACGTGATGGCTCAACACTCTTCATTGGAGTGTGTTCCAAATTTGAGATAATCACACCATTTCCTAGTCTTCCCTTCCTTTTGATTCCAATTTTGGCCTCAGGTTTTACCTTATTTATCACTTTTCCATTTTGTAGGCTAGCTCTTCATATTCATTCTTCCATGCTTCTAATCAATCTTCATCATTAACTTGTATGCCTCTTCAAGGATTTCTAGATTGAAGAGTTCCATCTCCCCTCATATATACCATTGTATTCCACCATGATATTTGAGAACTTTGTGTTTCTCACTTTCTTGGATGCCGAGTCTCATAGATAGAGAATGAAAAATGTTAGTGTAATCTTGAATATATTGTTCCTTACCTTGGTGAAGTTGTTGCAACTCTATATATAGATCATCATATTATTTAATGGGGTATTATTCTTCCTTTACATCTTCTATGAAATCATCTTATGTAGGTTCCACCTTGAAGCCGATATCATTTGTACTGAATCTCTTCTTGTACACTTCCCACCAATTTTTGATAGGAAATGATGCTTTCAAAAGAGCAAAAGTGATCTTTTCTTTATTAGTGAATTTATTTACAAAAAATAGGAAGAAAATTGATCCAACCAATTTTATACTACAACAAAATTAATTTTTCCTTCAAATGTAGAGGTATCAAAATTCCCTTGAACCTTAAAGGGTGTTGGAGCACTAAAATGATGTGGGGTGTAGATGAGGAGATAGAATTTCCATATCAATATTTGTTGGATAATTTGGTTTAATTGTTGTAGAATTTGTGCTTGATTCCACTAGAGGTCTTCAATCACCATTTCCTTGAAAGGATCATATGTCTTAGTGTTTTCCACCATTTGAGGTTGTTCTGAGCGAATAGGTGGATAGTCTGTTGGATTTATTTTACACCCAAGATTCCTATAATATGACCTTATCCTTGAGGTGATACACTCTAAAAATAAACCAATCTAATACCATTGATCCAAAACTTAGAAACATTGGTTGAAATATAATTCAATAAATAATAACAACACAATTATAATAATGTTATCTCTAAGAAGAGATGTTTTATTGATCAAATTTGTAGACCCAAACATATGCCTATCTCTGAGAAGAGATATCTAATTTCCATTTTTGGTTACATATTCATTTATAAATGTTTTTAAGGTATGATTAGGATGTGAAATTTCACCAATCTCGATGAATATTAAGTGGTTTGACTTCCATGATTTACAACAATACAGAATTTAAGGAATTACTATTTTTAGAAACTTACTATTTTTAGACTACACTACTAAAATTGAAATTTGGGGAAATTCCATTTTTTAAGGGGTCAAAACCCACTAATCATATCTCAATTCCATCTCATGACATTACCCTCGTTATTATCTTTCTAAGAGTTCAAACAGGGAGTTAAATGGAGCTATGGTGTAAAAGTTATGGCTCCTAGAAGTTTTGCCACCAATTGGGGTAGAACCATAACCCGAACTGTCACCAAAAAAGTTTCTCAGATCATATCTATCATTATAAACCTTTATTTAATCTATATGTTTCTTACATATCCTAAATTGGCCTTAAGACAATGTAGTTTTCCCTCCTAGGTGATTGTGTGATCTATGAATGTGCAACTATAATAACTATAGATATAATATTAATTAAATTTATTGACAATATATTCCTTTGACCCAAAACAAATAATATTAATACTTGGTCTATGACTATTATAAATAAACATATTTAAATTGAAATAAATAGTGTTATGTTACTTAATGTGTGGTGATCTAAAATTAACTTTCTAGGGGGTTTCAAGTGAATGAATTTATATAGTTTTATAGGGGAATATTTAGAATATTTTCACTACTAAAAATTATAAAATGTGAGGGAGATTTACAATGAGATGTATCCATTTGAAAAAGTGATTGTTGGGGAAAGTGGGACAAGGTTGAACTAAGGGATTAAGACATAGTGCAACCTTGTCTAACCTACCACAAACTTGTCTTAAAAGGCTAGAGATTATAGGTACATGTCTAACATTATATTGTATCTTGAACAAGGATGAATTTGGCTTAAATATAGATCATTATACGATATTTTTAGCATTTAAAATAATGTGAAGGATATATTATCGAGTGATATTTAGTGAAATGGTGAATGTAATAAGGTAAGGATTCCAAGAATAAACATTATCAATCACTTAATGATTAATTTTAAGTGTCTAAATTTTACCCCAATTAATTCTATTGCTACGTTAAAAGTGAAATTACTAGATTAATATAGGTTTGAACCTGAGTGGGCATACACACTTCGTATTTGGATGTGGATATTGATTATTCAAGAAGCCTAAATGTGAAACCTAAAACAATGCCACTAAAATTAGTTACTTTCCATATTTAAAGATGGAAAATATAAAATTTGAAATTTAAAATTTTTAATAAGAGAAAGTAAATTATACATCTAAAAGATTACATAATATAATTTCCATGTAACTTAAAATCAAAGAAGTTATTTCCCATTATTGAGTAATTCTAGGTAAATATTGAACCTATATATAATTGAGAGTGATCACATCTCAATTTTAAAACATTTAAATTATTTTGAGTTGTAAATATTATATGTTCCAACTTTCATTTGATTGTGTAGAGTTATCTATACAATAATTAAAGGGGTGGAACCACCAACTATGGATTACTATGGCTTGAAAAAGTGTAACCATGTATGTTGAGTATCAATAGACTGTAATGGTCCCACTTACAAAATGAATAAAAATCATACACTACAGATAGATCTATATTATATTTGAAACTTTACAACTTTTAAATTGTGAGAAAGTTTGAATCTTTTGAAACTTTTGAAAGCTTTTGAATTTTATAAGTTTGAAATTTCCATGTAGTAACTTGATAATGAATGAGTACCAACCCCCTATACTATATGAATTGACATTGAATTTAATTTTGAAATTTTCAACTATTGAATGATATAACTATTTTTAAAAATAGTAACTATAGGAATGACTTTATATCCATACCACATTCCAACATAATATTAAAATTATGAATCATTCTATAATTTTTGAGATTATATAGTGCCATAAATATGTTTTTTCTATCATAAAGACTTGATTTCCCAATACAACCCCATTTTGATGCCCCCATTTTGATATGAGATATGTAGCCTACAACTCAATTACTCAAAATAATAATTATGTAATATGTGAAAAATGTAATCATTCCATAGAATTTGTAATTTTTAATACATTTACATATAGTTTTGAAAATAACATTGAATTTACATGAGTATATATTATAAAGATGTATCATTGAGGCAAATAATTAGGATGTGCATGATATGCATCATGGAATTAAGGTAATGAAATATATAAGTAATGCATGATATGAATCATGGTATAATAGTAGCCTATAAGTATATACAAGCAATTCAATATAATGTCAAAAAAATTTAATATGATGTCACACATAAGGCCCAAAGGCCAATAAAAAGGACATGTAAATGGTACATAATCATCCAAAGCCAAGGGAAACATGCCAATGGAAAATGATGAAATATGATCAAAATTTTGAACATACATAGATAAAAGACATACACAATAACCAATAAAGTTATAACTTATCATGTATTAAAGTAAGAAAAGAAGCATAAAAAAAATAAAATTAGTCTATATCCACCATGTAGATTCATGTCATTGTTATCAAATAACATAGTTCATATGAGACATGTATATTATGAGGGAATATAAAAACATTTGTATGATATATATCTCAACATGGTATAGAGGTTATGGATAAATACAACTTGTTTTATTATTCATGGAGAATAGAGATATTACCACAACTTATCAATGCTGTTGGAGGTAATATTGACATTAAAACCATGTAAAAGTATGTCCTGTATCTCACTCAAATACCACTTAAAAATCAATGTGTATTTAAAAATCTTAAATATCATATGAAAATAAATAAGGTAGGAACAATTGAAAATTATTTTTGTCTTCATTTTGATATTCATTATATATATATATATATATAGAATAATTTTTATGTGACATTTTTTGAAATATTGAGTTTTTTAAAAGTGAAAATTGCTTAAAATGTAAGGCTTAAAAAATGGAGGAAGAGAAAATCATTCAAACAATCCTTAACAATGTGATACAACATTATATGAAAATAAGGAAAGGTAAGCCATGTGTAAGGAAATTACTCAGATGATTCACAATTAAGAGTAAAACACGTTTATCCACAACAATAAATGGCAAAAGAGAAGAATACTTGAATATTTTGCATGATCCACATTGAGGGGGAAACCTCCACAAAAATGAAATAAGAATAAAATTTACAATATGATCATAAAAGACTAACGACTACTTCTTATATATACTCTACTTAGCCATAGTTATTCCATATGCTAACCATACTAAGAGCATCAAGAGATACAACAAACTAATATGAAGATGTGTAATTCATAAGTCAGCCACACATATCCCTAGATGCACTATAGGTTAAGGGAATATCATGCACCTCCCCTTAAAAATCATGTTGTCCTCAACATCAAATAAAAATAGGATGTTTATATAGGAATGCTTCATCCTCCCATGTTTCATCTCCAAAATGTAGGTTCTTCCATATGAGAAAATATTGCTTAATTGCTTTAGTCTGTAGTTACTCAGTGTGCATGTGAAGGATCTCTTCATGCTCCATAATGACTTTTCCTTCTTCATATAATGAAATTAAATCAGTTAGAGTGGAAATTTTATGTCCAATTACTTTTTTTAGGTAGGATATGTGAAATACTAGATGAATCTGAGTGGTTGGGGGTAACTCTAACTTGTAAGCCACACTACCTATTTTTTGCAAGATTTTCTAAGGGACATAATACCTTGGTGATAGCTTGTTATCATTTTTTTATTTATTCAAAGAAACATAATTATATGGCTGAAAATTCAAAAAGACCCAATCACCTATGTCAAAATGCCACTCATTGTGGTGTTGATCTACTTGTTGCTTCATTCAATTTTGTGCCATTACTAAATTTTCTTACAAACTGACTAATACTTGTTATTGATGTTGAATGTGTTCCTTAATAGCTCAAACCTTAGGATGCACTGTCAAAACTAAAGTGAGTATTGGGGGAGATACCCATACAATTCCAAAAAGGGTGACATCTTAGAAGAGGTGTGAAAAGAAGTGTTATACCACCATTCAGTAAGTGGAAACCAATGAACCCATTTATCTTATTTGTCAAAAATAAAATAATGAAGATACCTTTCAAGACATTTGTTGAATATCTCTATTTATACATAATATTGAGAATTATTTAATGAGCTAAGAGGAAATTGGGTACCCAAACATGTAAATAAATTAGTCCAAAAATTACTAGTAAATATGGGATCTCGATCACTTACAATGATATTTGGAGTGCCATGCAATATTTGAATTATGTTGAGAAAAGCAAAATATATTATACTAATAATAGATGGATGTGATAAGGAACAAAAATCATCATACTTGGTAAGGAAATCTACCACTACAATGATAACATTTTTACCTTTGAACCTTGGTAACCCTCTAATGAAATCCATGGAAACCTCTTCCCAAATGTTGTCTACGGATGGATAAAGACTAGAAAAGACCTGGAGTCTTAATGGTTTAACCTTTATTTTATTGGCATATTATTTATGAATACAACCACATATTTTTGAATATCCCCTTTGAGTCCTCAAAATAAATCTTGCTTGATTCTATGATATGTTTTCAAAAATCTTGAGTGTCCTCCAAGTGGAGAGGCATGAAGTTCTTGAAGAATTTTCTGTTTGAGGAGAGAATGCTTAAAATGATATAATCTATCTTTATACCATAATGTTTTCTCCTTCCATGTAAAGTTTATAGATTCATTATAACCTACTAAATATTGTGAATCAAATCCTTGGTATCACTTTCATTCTCCCATTCTGATCTTTCTTCATCTAGCCAATCTACCTTCCACATGGTCATGGAAAATAATAATGCCTCAACTAATTCATCCCACTAAAAGAGGGAATCTACCACCACATTATATTTTCCTTTATTATACACTATCTTAAAATCATAGATTAACATTTTAGTCATCCAAATTTTTTGTTCTTTAGATGACAAGCATTATTCCAAAAAATATTTGAGGCTATCATGATCAATCTTTACCTCAAAGTGATAACCCATCAAATACAGTCTCCATTACTTCACTACATGTAGAATAGTCATCATATCTTTCTCATATATTGGTTTGAGTCTATTTTTCCCTTAAGTTGGTGTCTTTTAAATGACATTGGTCAACCTTATTTAATGAATAAAGCCCCCATGCCATATATTGATGTGTCAAAATCCACAATAAAAGTTTTTCAAAAATTAGGAATAGCCAAAATTAGAGTTACGCACATAACCATTTTTAACTACTCAAATGTGTTGGTAGTTGAATCAATCCATTGGAATGAGTCTTTATTCTACAAAGAGGTGAGTGGGGCTATAATTCTACCATAATTTTTGATAAATCTATGATAGTAATTAGTTAGCCATAAAAATATACAAATATTCTTGATGGTTTTGGGAACTTTCCACTCCATCATTTCTTTTATTTTTTAAAGATCAAATTTCACTCCATGAAAAATAATATGGCCCAATTACTCCACCTCTTAGACACCAAAATCAAATTTAGAAAGCTTAACATAATTCTAATGTTGTTATAGAATTGAAATCACATATTCCACATGCTATAAGTGGTCTTCCCTATTTTTTTTATAGATGAGGATATCATCAAAAAACACTAATACTAACTTTCTCAAGAATGGCCTAAAAATATTCTTTATGTAGATGGTGCATTTGTGATGCTAAAAGGGATGACCATTAATTCATAATGGCCATCATGATTTTTGAATGTGTTTTTAGGTATGTCCTCATTATGGATGTGAATATTATGATATCCAAAGTGAATATCTAACTTTTAAAAATAAATAGAACCATTCAATTCACCTAAAAAATCATCAATTACTGGAATAGGAAAGTTATCTTTGATGGTGTATTTGTTGAGTTATTTATATTATGGGCACATACTCTAGCTATCATATTTATTTCACACCATAACCACCAGGGTGGAATATTCACTTTGGCTATGTCAAATGATTCTTGCATCCAACATCTCTTGTACAATATTTTTAATTTCACTCTTTTTGGGATAGGGATACTTATAGGGTCTAATATTGGGTGGTGTACTTCCTCAAATGAGTCTAATGGCATGATCATGTGCACAACTTGGATAAATCCTTTTGGAATATCACCAAAAATAACAAAATGGTCATCTAACACCTTTGGGAAATCAAGATGTGTAGACTCCTTGGTTGGTTAAACCTTCATGGAAAATAAGTGTGCCATAAAAACTTTTGCACATTTTTTGAAAATCTTCATCATCTAGTGGTAATGAACTAGTTGTGGATATTTATCCCATAATTAATGTAGTTTAAAATTCTTTCTTTATGAATGGAACTTCAAGAATAATTATTGGAAATTCATCTCAATAGTGCCCAAAGTGGTGAGCGATTACACCCCCAAAATAATATCAGCTCCTTCCATGGGAATATAAAACATAGGGGATTGTAAAAAATAGTATCCCATAGAAAACTTGATACTATGACATTTTATAGAATAATTACCTATACCACCATCTGTAATCATGACCTAGAAGTATGGAGCTAGGTAAATGAAAAAATTCAAATGAGTATCCAACTTACTATTGATTAATTTGTGTACTCCTAGAGTTAACTAACATAATCACCTTCTATTTCTTCAAGAACCCAACCACCTTAAAAGTTTAGGGAATACTAATTCCTAGAAGTGCATGATAGGAAATAGTAGGTTGATAATCTTTAGATTCATCCTCAGGTTCTTCTAACCCTTCTCCTAAATCTTCCTCATCTTCTTCCTCATCATTGGCACCGTCAATATAAAACAATTCATTTTTAGCACATTGATTCCCTTTGTTCCATTTTCTATCACAACCAAATCATAAACATTTTGCACACTTTTCTTCAACTTGTTGAGGTGTCAATCTGGTAGGCTACTAAAATGATGGTGCTAGAAAGGTGTGTTTGCAAACATTGGTGAAAGGTCTTCACTTTATTATCTCTTTTTACTCAACCATGCATGCCTTTGGTATGGCCTTAGTTATAGTACTAAGATGAAACATGAAAACCTATAATTGGATGTTATCTTTGAGGCCACCCAAAAATAGGTCAGTCATATTTTCCTCATTGATGTCTACCACCCATAAGGAGAGATTCTAAAATTGATTAATGTGGTCCTTGACAATCATATTTTGGTATAACATGGTTATCTAATTGAAGTAATTTTTAGAGACATTATTTTGATAGTGGAGCTAAAAATCCTTACAAAATACCAACCATGAAACTGGGATACCCTTCCTTTTATTTTGAGCACACAACCAATGATACTAAATGAATGGATCAAGTTCTAGATAGAGAGAGGACATAACCATTTTGTAAGAACATGGATTTTGATGTAGATCAAATAAATTCTAAATTTGAGTGGTCCAAGTGAGTGTATCATTACCACCAAACTTGCACAAGTCCACTTTTGGTAACATTGGCTTAGAGATAGAATTGGTATTGGTATTGTATAGAATAGGAGAACCAAACTAAAGTGGTGGAGGATTATTTTTTAGTGGTTGAGCTAACAAGTTAGCCAAATTCCTATATAATTTTTGTAATTGACCCTTCATGTTATCCAAGTCTCCTCTCAAAACTGTAATGTCCCTTTGAACCATATCAAAATCATCTTTTTTCACCATGCCCTATAATTCTAACTTAAGTTGTTGAACTACCTCTAAAATACATGGATTATAACTTTCAGATTCCATGTCATCCTTGTGAGGATTTTTATTTATTTTATTTCCCTTTCCCACATTCATGAGTGTTTGAACCAACTATACCCAAACCCTAGGAGGGTTTCAACCTAAAAAAATGTATTACTGGAATATACCATTGTTATTATCTCACTAAGACAAATTTAATGATTGTTATTATGCACAAGGATGAAAATAGATTGACCCAAAAAAGTGTACTGGTGGAATACACCATTATGATTATATCATAGAGATAAATACAATGACTGCTAACTTGCACAAGGTAAAAACCATTATAGACTTATTTATTTATTTATTTATTACCAAAAAAATGTTTTTTTTTAATTTTTTGGAAAAAAACCTCATGAACAAAACTATGATGATAAAAAAAATTAAATCCTCTAGGATCACAAGTTATATTTTTTAGCCTTCTGGTGCTTGGGACACTAGATCTAAAAAAATACATTACAAAAACTTGCCAAAATTGATGCTCTATTACCACTTGTAAGGAAATTACTTATATGATTCAAAATAGTAGAATTATTTATGGAAAAATTAAGAGTAGAATAAGCATATCCACGACAACAATTGGCAAAAGAGAATAATAGTTTAATATTATGTTTGAGCCACTTTGAGGGGGAAACCTCCACAAAAATGTAATAACAAAATATTTCACAAGATGATGATAAAATATGAACCACTCTCTCCTATGTATACTCTATTAAGACATGTTTATTCTATAGGCTAGCCATACTAAGAACATCAATAAATATAATAGGATAATATGAAGATGTGTAAGCCACAAGTTAGCCACACATATCCCTAAATGCACTATAAGTTAAAGGCATATCACCATGTACCCCAAATGTGTGTGTATATGGATGATATCAATGTAGCTTGAATGATTTAGATAGATACTAATATACATATTCCTCATAGATAAGTTAAATATATGTTTTTTTAAGAGAAATGAAAGGTATAACATGATAAATATGAATTAATGAGGAAGACTTATTATTGAAAATTATTTGTAATGTATTTGATTTATATTATTATAATTGGTTTTGAAAAATGAAGGGGGAAAGTTTCCAGAGTGAAAAAAATCGAAGGGATAGAATAATGATTGGATAAGGGATAGAATAATTACCAAGGGATTAAAATCAAATAAACTATGTATAATTTGAAGATTAAAGTATAAATAATTAAGAGACACATACCAAATAGTGGATTGGGAGGGGGTAGGAAGTTATGTCCACCTAAGGATATCATCAAGAGGATGTACATATATATACGCAATTGAATTGTTTAAAGGAGTGATTTATTGTGAAGAAGAAGTTCCAATTATGAATACCTTTGAATCTCAATTATGATAATTTTTTTCAATATAATCCTTTTATTTATTTCTAATATGCCCATATAAACATGTCTATTTATGTGTCATAGGGTAAGATGTAACAAATTATACCTATGATGAGAATATTTGAATATCATGTTATGCCTTATGATGTTAAGATATCTTTTTATTTGAAACTTTATGCTTAAAATGATATACCATGCCATTTTAAAATAATTTAATATAATAAATTTTAATTATATCATGCTCATAAGTAGATGGAAAAATTGATTATGGAATATGGTCATGCTCATAAGTAGATGGATAAACTAATTTTTTAATATGATCATGCTCATGAATAGATGGATAAAATACTTTTGTAATATGATTTATAATATTTAAATCATGTTATTTAATAGTTTATTAAAATATTTCATTACCATGTTATTCAATGATTATGATAAGAAGTTATTTTATATAATAAGTAAACATAATTCACTCTAAGGGATATTCATATTTTATTCATATATTTTCACCACTTGATTATCATGAATATATTTTAGACATGTACACACCATATAAGGTACAATTATGATATTTTTAATCCAAAGGCATTCTAATATCATGTCAAAGACCCTTATGACTTGTATAACTAAGAGTGAAATGCGTACTACAAGAGACCCAACTTTTAAATGTAGCATTATATGCCTAAGATTATCTTGTGTATTACCATAAAATTATTTCAAAACCTTAAAAGTATATTTTAAATCTTTTTTTGTATAACCAATAGACTATAGGAGTGTTATATTGCACATTTTTTTACCTTATCCATTCTCTATCATAACACTATGTATGGATTTTTTATCAAAATATGCTTGAGTAAATAATGCATGTATATTTGAATCATTTTCAAAAATTTCACTATCATTAAATGTTATCATAGGACATGATTCTTGCTTACTTGTAACTATACCAATGATGCTATCAAGTGGATGTCCATATGTAGAATAACGATGATGAGAAATATATTCATAATGTAATTATTATTTTCTTCATGATTTGTAAAATTATATTTGTACATTTTGAGATTTACACTATCATTAGTTTGTGGTTTAATCTCTTCAATAGGTGTACTAATATCAATGCTGTTGTCATTAGGAAAATCTAGAATCTTGAGCTTCAAATTGATTTTTTTTTAATAGAATTCTTAATACATCTATTGTATTCATAATATACATTACCATCAATAAAATTAGATTGTCATTTAGACAATTACACCTCCACTTATGGAGGAAAAGTGATTAAATTTCATTAAAGTGTCTTTTTAAATATACATGATGAGGTTAAGGTGTCCTTAAAAATTTTCTTATTTGTAGATCTTTTAATAGAAGCTTTTATGGTGTTGTGAGATAACATTAACTATAACCTTAACTTAATTCTTGAATTCATTTGCTTTGCACTTATAACTTGGATTGTTTTTAAATTTAACATTTGAAGTATAATAATCATTGGAAACATAATTAAGATTTATTGAAGTAAGCAACTTGACCTCACACTCTTTGATTGTATGACATGGTTGACTAAAATATTTGGACTTATCAAAAATAATTGAATATTAAGATGGAGATAACAAACTTTGTGTAAATATATATTGGATCTCAATATCAACCATTTTATTTTTTATTTTTCTATCATAATCTCATATCTTAGCTCATATTCATTGATTATCTCATTAGACTCTTTTTAAATATATGCAATTTGAATATATGATAATTTTTCACTAATGTTGATATAAAAATGTTAAAAAAACTAATTTTATTAAAGTTTGAAAGGTTTATAGATCAAAGAGGAAGATCATCGAATTATATCAAATAATATTATTTGAGGATTATTGTAAAGATATTTATTTACAATTTGTCATTATCTGCATAATCTAGATGAGCTGCATAGAATGCATGTAAATGTTATTCAAGATCAACTTTGCCTTCACATAGAGGAATTTTAGGAATTGCAAAATCAACAGGTAATGTAAAAGATGCAATTTTGGGTGAAAAATGTTTGTAATAAATAACATTAGTCCATTAAGGGCCTAGCATGAGATATGTTTTGTTCAATGCTATCTAACTTAGCTTACAAGCCAATAATGGCATGCTCAAGAGGAACACTTGTGTAAGTTACAAGAGGAATATAAATAGCATGATTAGGCATAGGAGTAAATACATTTGGAATACCAAATGATGATTTTATGGGTTTATAAATGGAAATCGATGTAATAATATAAGTAGAAACATTAGAAGTAGGGTATTTTACAACCTAAAAAGGTAACTATTGTGATTGATATTTGGATAATTTAGATAATTATCAACTCTTCAATATCTTGATGAAATTAAAATTATTATGGAACTTGATTTTTATCTAATCCATTTAGATCACGTGGATCAATATGAGTTTCATTCTTATTATATTACTCTTCATTACTCTTCATTACTTTCCTTATCAATTTTAATGTGAACCTCATTTGTAGGAGACTAATGAATTTGAAAAATTACATTATTAGTTTGAGTTAAAATATATTTACTTATCATTATATAATAAACTAAAGGAAGCTGCATATGTGAAATAGAAATACAAATTTATCTATAACTACATATTAGAGGCACAAAATACAATATGAACCAAGCAATGCTAATGACTATGAATACAATACAAATAAAAATCTAGGTATAAGGGTTATCTAGACAAGGGTTTGGGTTATACTTTTTATTTCATTGATTAGTGTCTACCCAGTAATTCAAAGCACTAACTACAAAGGTATAACCATGCATGTAGTTCACTAACCTTGTTTATTAGGGTATGATGAGATTAAATTCCCTTGGAGATAAACTCTTCTTAAGTGTACCACAAATTAAATAGCTAAAAGATGCTTACTATGGTATAAATAATAGATCTTTGGAATTTTTGATATACCTTGATGTATGTGGAAACTATTTTTTGTGTTTAGTGTTGTAAAATGTCTGAGTATTGGGTTAAACCCCTCACACCATAATGTATGTAAATATAACACCATGTAACCATTAAAAATAGTTCTTAAGTATTTTAAAAGCTATCTGAACATAGCTTATAAGACAAACAAAATCAAATGAAAAATAACTAAAAAGAAAATAAAAATATTTTTTTGTATATAAATAAAAACAATTGGTCCAAAGTTGAAATAAAAATATTTAGTGTCATATTTATCTAAGGTGAAAACACAAAATTATTCATGTCAAATTCAATCCAAGGTCAAATAATTTGAATTATTATATGTCAAATTTTATCAATGTCAAAGTCTATTTTATTTAAGTGTCATGAAATTAAAAAAATTGGATGAAATATTGGGATAAAAGAAATGAAATATAAAGAAATAGATGTTCTAAAAATAATGGGTACACTAGAATGTTTAGACTATTTCAATTTGATAAATCTCTTTAAGTGAATCAATCTATTAAAATTGAACTGTTGGAATGTAAAGATTTCAAATTAAAATATAGAATGATATATAACAAAATTTTCAATTTTCTAAAAATAGTAAAAGAGCCTAAAGATATTTAAACCTCTTTAAAATAAATTTTAATTTAATTGTGCAAGCTAATTGTGACTAGACAATTATTAAGAAGACCTACAAATAATGTCACATCTAAAAATAGAATTACAAATGGTGTTGGTAAAATATCATATATTAAAGAAAAGGGTACAATTTGGTTGTGTCTATTGACCATGGCCACACCATGGTTGAATATGCAAATTGATTTTTTATCTAGATTTGTGTCCTTTTAAATGAGAATTTTGTAATTCCATGCAAGAGTCAAATAGATGAATAAAAGGTATAAAAAACACAAACCCTTATTAATGTACAATAAATAATATATAGATCAAAATAAAAGAGTATAAATTTGCAAGGGGAATAAAAAATATATCTCCAAAAAACCTTGTGTAATCTAAGTGTTACATACATAACCCAAATGCACCTTAAGCTGATATAGTTTTCCATCATATGGTAACTATGTAACTATAATTACTATAGTAATAAGATTTATTTAAATTCTTTAAAATGGATCCCGTTGACTTGTAATAAATAATATTTATACTTGGCCTATGAAAATTAAAATGCATCATAATTGAAATTTGAATAAATAGTTCTCTTTTATTCAGTGTATAGTGATTTGAAATCATATTGTTAGGGGGTTTCAAGTGAATGCCTTGATGTGATTTTATAGGGGATTTTTAGAATATTTTTTATAGTTGAATTTAAAAAATGAATGATATATATATTTTTAAAACATCTCAATTTGAAAAAGTGATCATTAGGGTGTGGGGGATAAGGATACATTAAGGGATAATGTGAAATAACCCAACAATTGTTTTTGAAATTATCCTTTATAATATACAAGAGGCATCAAAGTCCCAATGCATAGAAAAAATTAAGTGCAATGCAACTAAACATCTCTAGGAGAAGTAATAGTCACCCACTACTAGCATCCCTCCCAAACATCCCAATTGATAATGCTATAAACAACTAGAATGGAATTAAGCACATCTAAGAACATCAAGTTAGCCAAATGCTTTATAAGAAAGTATGATATACTAGAAGTTCAATACTCAAGCACATAGTTCTGAAAGACTAAACACATGGGTCCATCTCAATAACTTTCTCAACTAGTCTTATTGCTTTACGAGACTAGTAGGTGGATATCTCTAATCAATTGATAGAGCCAATATGGTATAATCATAAGAGTATTGAAACCTTCGGGTAATCATCCAAGCAAGGATAAACCATATTGATCACCATACTATAATCCAAGTTCCTTTGGTAAAACATTATGTCTTTCTTCCTTAAAGATGATAATCACACAATAAAAAGATAAAACTTCATGTATAAAGAGTTGTTCTCATTAGATTAAATGAATTACAATATGATTAACATTGAGTAGATACCATCACACATGTGAATATCCTATTGAACATGTATATATTTGGCATTAGGAAAAATAATTACTCCACATGCTGTAGGATCAATAATCATGTTATAAGATCACCATCCCATGAGTCATCATAGGGACCTTACACCTAAATATTGCTTAGTTATCCTTTAGTTATCCTACCATGTTACTATATAAACATAGGTAGTTTATGACATTCAAATAGCATGCATATAACCACACAAGTTTGTTATTTAATTAGTCTTTTGTGTTAACTCAGGTGTTTATAAAGGAAAAGTATGATTTAGTAAAGTGATGCCAAAGTAGATTATTTAATCATGTAGCCAACTGTTAACTTAAAGGTTTCCATAACCTCATAATTCTCATCCTCATTTTTTGATTACTTACCAAACACATGGTATATTCAAATCTTGATAGTTCCAACACAAGGTATATCATGAAGTTCATTGGAAAGGATAAGCCCTAAGTTTAATAATGCATATAACTAGCATAACCAATGACTATCCAATCTCATATAAGCATTAATGACAATTTTAAGAAATTTCATTAAACAAGAGTTAAATTATAACATTTGAATTAATAAACTTTAAGAAAACATGTCATATATCTAAAACATTATGACACCATTAATAGTATAACCCATAATCCAAAATGTGGATCCAAATACGAATATCATTAATCAAACTTACTTCATTGCTTAAGTAATGAAAGTAGGCTCACTAAAAATGACATTATGATTAATAAGAATTCATTGTTATAACATAGTAATGAGATCACATTTCTTGAATCACCAAAGTATATTTTCAAATACTATTTGCTACAACTTAATTTCATCCAAAGTTATAAACATGAAACTGTGTTAAGACTATATGTCTAGTAACAATGCTACAACTAAGAGATATTTTACTTCATCACTCTAATGACATATAAAATTGCTAATCTCACATACTAGATAAACATTCCATGTTATGGGAATATCACAAAATAAATGTTCATCATAAAACCTAAGTAAAAATAAACATAATCCCAACAAGAAAGTTTATAACTTCTAACTAATTCTAGCATACCATAAGACAACACCATCTTATTCCATGTAATTAAAGGTTAAGGAAATTATAGTTTTAGTTATTCCCATAGTAACATTTTTGTACCTTCTTTAAATCATCAAGTATATCCTTTACTCATGTACATAAAATAGTATAACATAATTCATTATAAGTATACTATTGCTCATATGGTAAATAGAGTCAACATCAATGCACACCAAATAACTAAACACAGTTGGTTAGATATATAAGAATCAAGCAACTATGCTCAAGGATACCTCTAATGTCAACATCAAAATCAATAATGTCCTTTTCCTTGCATAATAATATTAAAAAATTTCATAGTGTAATAAAATGAATGACAACATAAAATGAGTAATCAACTATAATCCATAGCTTCAACATCATATGTCAATAGGTATAGAAGAAAGAAAATCCACCATATAAAACTAGGTGCATAAATGGAGAAGGATGAACACTAAAAAAGAAACACCCATCAAAACCAACCCTATGAGCTCAACCATTGGTGGCCCTTACCACCCCAACCATCAACTTGGTAGAGTTTTTTGACAACTAGGTACTCAGGTGAGGTAAAAAGTATACACATAACATTGAGCCACTAATAAAGACTTATTAAAACCATCAATAATGACATAGAAGTAAGGTAGTAACATAAGACCATAACATTTGGAGAAAGTACTTGGCTTAATCAATACCCAAGGTGCACATTGAGTCTATAAAGAGGATGACTTACAATATAAATCATAGTCTATTAAATACAATCCATAAGATGGTGGTTTTAGATAAGGTCTAATGCCCATCCCAAGGGATTATCCAAGTGGGAATATTTAAACTCAAGGGGATGAACCCACAAAAGTCAAATTAACTCAATCAAGTTGAATAAAGAAGGATTAACATTCATAATATTATTTAACAATTTAGTTTATTCTAGGGAACCACAAATAAATTATTTTTCAAGAGGAGGAACCTAGCAAGGCTTCACATGTATAAACATATATTTACATGTATATACCCAAACATTAAAAAAATGGAATATACATGAATTTATCTCAATCACAAAGTATATCTAGATAATCCAAATATGTTAATTAATATTCACACATAATTGGCTGAGAAAAGGTTCCTAACTATAAGGTGATTAAAATGGGACACATAAGACACTTACAAACTTAGTCTTAAAATCTAGGGAATCCCAATCAATTATTTAAAATTAATATATAAATATATATTACCTACTAGAAAATAGCCCACCCAAAAAACTAATATAAAGGTTGATTTAGATAAGTTTTGAAATTGTAATAATAAAACACATCGATTCATCCACCATAAAAAAATGCTCAGGCCTAGAGTGATCAACCATAAATTATTAAAACCCCCTAAAATGGTTTTCCATAATCTGGTCAAGAATTATCTCTATAGCATCTACATCCCAAAGGGATGGGGTATGATGACCCATCTAGATATACACAAGTCAATCAAGTAGAAAGGGAATGTCAAAATTCAAAAGTTACTGAGTTATGGTGTAGGAATTATAAAATGAAATTCATTATTTGATAATAGTTGAGAATAAACAATTACATCCATCCATTGGCATAGAGTTCTATGGTAGAGGAGGTTAAAAACCTCATATACATAATCATAGAATTTGGTTAAACATGATAAGGCTATCGCATAACTTAATGAGATCAAAATACTACAATTCCTACAATGCAATATATTACGTAATCCAACTTTAATAAATAAGGCATCTATAAAACTAGAATATAGGTTTATGTTGGCTAGGTCATGGCACTTGTAGTAAAATGAGAGAAAATAAAAAGTATTTATAGTTCATTTCAAAGGAATAATTTAATTTAATGTAGCAGTCAAACAACCCACCTAGACCATTAAAAGAAAAGAAGATGCACAAATACCAATAGCAAATATACCATTCTTCCTTATTTATTTCCTCTATTCTCCTGCCACATTTCTTCTCTATGCATTTTCTCTTCTCCTTCTTTAATTCATCTCTCTCTCTCATCTCTCTCTCTCTCTCTCTCTCTCTCTCTCTCTCTCTCTCTCTCTCTCTCTCTCTCTCTCTCTCTCTCTCTCACCATATCCCCTTTTCACCTATTCCCTTCTCCTCGTCATGCATACCTTCTTACCCCTACATATCTCCTTTTATTTTTTATGCCTCCCCCTTGCAATTTCTAGGGCTAAGCCCTTTTCCATTTTCCCCACACCCCTTTCATGAATATGCCCTACTCTACATGTCCTTTGTCATATTATCCTCATACTACACACCCATACCCATACCCATGCCTTCCATCTTATCTCCATAATGGCATCTCCCTTTTTGTGTACTATATAATCCAATGAATAAATATAATAATAATAATAATAATATATTAAAATAGAATAATATGTTATATATATGAACAAAATATTAATATAAGTAATTAAAAAAATCATATAGTAATTAAATAATAATTATTAAATAAGAAAAGTTATAAAATTATTGCTTAAAACAAATAACCAAAATTGATAGAGCCATTAAATATTAATAATAACTATAAAATAATTAATAAATAAAATTACAATATTAGCAATATATCAAAATGACCGTAATACACAAATCATCTAAATTGTAAAATAATATAAGTTAACCCAAATCCATAAATTGGTTAAAAGTAATAACAACAAAAAGGTCATTAAATAATAAAATTAACTAAAATCCTTACAAAACTATAATAATAATAATAATAATAATAATAATAATAATAATAATAATAATAATAATAATAATAATAATAATAATAATAATAATAATAATAGGAAAAAAATCACTAAATCATAATAATAATACAATTTGTTAAAATAAATAATAATGAGGCATAAATCAATCATCAAAAATCATAAAATCAACCCTATTATAAAAATCAATAAGTAACAATAATTGTTAACCCCAGAAGTTGATCAAAATCCCATTGGTAAATCATCCACAAAAGAGTATTTTACAAGGTCAAGAGACCCACATGGTATTAAATGAACCAATCCCCAACTAGGGTAAAATACAAGCCACAAAATAATAACGTCACTCGAAAAAAGGATCAACATAGGGAACCATGTGTAATAGGATAATAGGATAAGCCACTTCCTTATGCCTTAATTGTAATGTGTTCATAACACCTAGGTAGGATAACCAAAACAAAAAATGACCTTAAGCACACAAAGATAGACATGAGGAATAATGTTGCTAAAACTCAATAATCCCAATCAAGGAGTAAGAAAAAAAAACACACACTCAAAATAGTGTGAGACTACTAATGACAAAAATAAATAACATAATATAATATAATGAATGTCTCAATATTACATACTACACTCTATACATATTGGAGTGGCATTCTAACTACTCAATTGCCTATGATATACCTAAGATGTCCAAACCTATTACCAAGCCTAGCTCATGGCCTAGTGCTTGTAACCACTAAATAGGATATCAATAGTACCTAAACATTATCAATATGATAATAATAACTCAAAATGAATCATTAGACATGAAATGATAAATCAAGTATAATTAACTAGAGCTAAGAAGGGAAAGAGTTAGTCTTAATAACCATAAACCCATGCATGCCCTGTGAGGCACAATCAATGGCTTAAAAAGTGATGAATGTCAATCCACCTCAATGAGATTTGATAAAGAAATTTCATACAATAACATAACTAAGATAAAGTAGCATATGCATAAAATAAGATAAAATGAATCTAATATAACTAGCATGCATATCAGGATACAATGAGTCTAATGCAATCATCAACCATGACATATCATATCACAATGGCTATCCAAGGTACCTACATCATAACCATCTAAACAAAACCAACATCAATTATCATTAGTCCAAGTACTATGAAAAGTATGTTAAGGTAAGACATAGTCTATTATCCATAATGGGGCCACAAAGTTAGTTTCTAACATCTTCCCCACCTTAAATAAGAGCCATCACGATGATCATCAATAGTCAAGCATTAAGTTCTTAGACATAATCCAAAAAAATAAAATAATGTTTCTTTACAGTCTCCCCACCCATTTTAGGATGGTAATATCTCAGCCAAATCTCACTAACCTTCACATTTTTTATCATCTGGACAGCCACATTATACAAAACATTAGGCTAATTAATGGCCTCTTTCCCATCTTCACATGTACTTTATGATATTGAAAGGGGAAAAATAGTATTTAAATAGTACTATCACAATAGAAAATTTCACCAAATCTCTCAACTTGGCTTGAAATTATCCACTCTCATGCCTTAAAAAGGCCATAAAAAATATTAAGATCCTACTAAAACTAGTTGTAATGGGTTCACTAGACCCAAAATGCCTACATTAGTTAGATAAAATTATAAGATAACAAATATTAATCTCAATGTAGCATCACTGATATAAACATCTCAACCATGTAAAAGTGGGTTAGAAAGAATTATGAGTATGTAGTGTCCCAAAACATAGTATCTTACACTTACCTTACTAAACTCCCTAGCAAGGGTACTAAAAACACTCCCAAGTAGGAACATGTGGCTAAGAAAACACATGACAAAAAGTGATGACCAAACCAAAATAATAATCTAAATATACAACTCGACTAGGGTCAATGTCATTTGTGTCAACACACATAGACTTGTAATATGATTTCAACAATCATAAAATCATCCAATCCCATTGGATTGCAACTAGAACCTAAATCAAGAGTGGAAATCTTCCACCAAAACATTATGTCACATGCATAATCCTTAAACATTCATCACAAAATGTTGTATCACAATGGTAGTAATCCATACTATTATGGTTACTCCATTACATCATCAATCATTTAGGAGTTATTACAACATCCCACACCAACTTTGTTGAATAATAAAGAAGCCATACCAGCCATCACATGCAACATGAAGGCTTTAAGTACATTGTCCAACACACATGAGAGCTCACACAATGGTCCAAGGATACCAATCCCACCATCCAAAAATATCCATCTAACGGCATCACCCAAATTTTATCACTCTTTCCAAGAGTCAAATGGGTACCTAAGATTTTAAACACCAACAGATCAAGGCTTAGTGTTACTCTATCAGAGCACAAAAATAACATACATTCTAGCAATGCTTTTAAAATAAAACATAAATATTCATCCAAGAATATTTCTAATAGGTATAATAATAAAAATACCTTAACCAAAGCATGGTATCACCTATAGGACAACACATGGATGCATATAAACAAGTACCACCTTGCCAATTTGCGTAAATGTCTAAGTCTACAAGACCAATTAGTGATTCATAAGGCCAAAAAAATAAAACTTCATAATGGTTGATTTTATTACAACCTTTAATAGGTGGCTAATATAATTCTAAATCCATAAAGTGACCATTAAGAAATAAGATTCCATGGCCAACTCATGGCACATGTGGTGTACACTCTGAACAAATCAGATGGCTACTCATGGAAAGGGGAAAAGTGGATTTTCAACCTCTGAGAGTCTCCACTTCTTGGCTTGTACCTAATCAAAATCATTATGGATGTAGTTTTTATCTTCCCTATACCTCATACTTACACCAATACTCAATGCTAGAGTAGTGAATGTAGGATTACATAACACTATACAACATTATACCTTGCCAAATTTAATCAAATAGAAAATGGTTTCACATGGAAAACACATCACATGACTGGTGTACGACCATATTACCACATAACAAATATGTTAACAACATAAATCACCTTTATTAGAAGACATGTACATAAAATATTCATGCAACAATTTTAAAGCATGGATCAAAGTAAGGTTCACATGGTTGATTTTAAAGTTGGAAGATCACCTTACACAAGTAATTTACAATTATTCACGTGTTCAACCATTTACAACACATAACCATTCATGGAAAGTAATCAAAAACATTGTTGATATCAACAAGAAAAGTAAAAACTCACAAGGTTATTACATACACATACAGTGTAAAAGATACTAATTTACATGATTTGACATAATCAATGAATGTAAAAGTTCATACAATTACATTGGTACCAAAAAAAGTGTGTGAAAGTCTACAAGGTCAACCATATACACAATAATAATAAAGGCACAATTTTACATGAGTTATCAAAAATAATGAAAATTAATAATTACTCAACACATAATAGTTAACATACAAGGAACCACATGATAATAGGTCAAGCATAAATGACTCAGGTGTTCAATAACTATGCCAAGGTACATTCAAATCATAATGAGCAACACACATGACAGTGAAGTACAAGGGTCCATGACTCACATTGGGTTACCTGATGTCTATATCTCATCCAAATGACACCAATAACCATCATAAAATACCCACAATCAGTCCCAAGGATATCAAATCATGATCACCTTCCTTTTAGGAAGGTTGTGTTCTAACAAGGCCTAAAATCTATCTCCATGAGTTCAAATAAAACTACCAATAGTGTTTATATGTCATGTATGGATGGCTCATGCTAACCAATAGTAATAATATATCCATAATACTCTCTAACTTGGCCAAGGAAGTTAGTCACACTCACTCATTATACCCTCCAAGCCTGAGTTTTTGGACCTCCCAAGATATTATACCTCAGCATCATTGGATATCTTGCCCATGCAAGCTATCAATGGTTGCTAAGGTATTATCTCATGATTCCAAAAACAAGATCACATCACTGTTCTTTTGGTTGGCTTAATCTAATAATTCAAAGATTAAATAGTAATTATTTATTTGATGCAACATCATTTTTTGGGGAAGGGTGGAACTAGACAAGCCACGACGTGAATGCTACAACACTACCATGCAAATTACAATTTTCCATAATTAACAAGTTCAATTGAACTCATAATACACATCCTCATGGATGTAGGGCATATATATATCACAATAAACACCCCATGAGTATCAAAACATAGCCAAACTTTTAATTAAGAATCTTTATAGATGTATAACTTAACTAGAATCAATGAAGCATCCCCATGGGTATAATGTATCCATGGTCAGCACTATAACCTCATGGAATCAACCTATCCATGGTCAACAACCATCACTAATGTAAACACATTTATTATCAAAATAACACCATGAATTCAAATAGAAAAAAACATCTTCGCACACCTATTTATTTTCAGCCCTTTGCAGTTATGAAGCCACATACCTTTATATCCCAAGCCTCACTAGAGACCAAGTATATAAATTAGATCAAGATCCTAATACAAAATAAGATGCTCATATTAAGCATATATCCCAAGCCTCACTAATTTACCTAAATAAATATGACACCCTCACCCTATGTAGCTCTCCAAGTTTGAGCTCAACCCTTAGTCCTCCTGAGGTTAGGATGTTCTAAGCATATACTGATGACTCACCTATACAAGCCAACAATAAATAAAAAACATCATTTCCTAAATTCTGAGGTAAAGTGATGATCACCAATCTTCCATTGACTTTCCCATACAAGTTAATGGTTGACTAGTGACACTTACCCCAAACGTAATTAATGAGGGAGGGGTTGACCCAACCAAAGCCATAGGTAAGCATCACAAGATTACCTATATAAATCTACCTATTTTTACATACACACACATCCCATAATATAATAATTTCTAATAATTTAGGTTTCTATAAGCAAATCACTAATTAAAGTACTATTTAATTCATCCAAGAGGTTAACTGACATCATAAGGGTCATAACATAGCCTCCTCAAGCAAATAAGACATATAACAGTCTATACTAGGCATATAACTCTAGCCATGGTTTAGTATGCATGCTAAAGTATGAAATTCCAGTTTAGTCTTATCAAGACAACATAAAAGAATAGGTGGCATTTAGCCAACATCAGGCATATGCATACATGCTAGAAAAGTAAGCCTCTACAAGGATAGGTATATTTATACTAGGTGTATTTTCAACCACCTAAAGTGTATTATGCAAACACAATCTCTTGCAAGAATATGCAAAACCACACAAAATCTCAACCAACTTTTCAGGCACACATCAAAAGTTAGTGAAACATGTCAAAATGCAAAAAATTACCTTTAATCATAGGATCTAATACTAGATGAAATAACCCTAATTTTTTTTTAAAGTATCTTTTAGATTATATAATGGGGCATCAAAATTCCCACTGCATAGTACTAATGTAGTGTAATGCAACTAAACATCTCTATGAGAAATAGTAGCATCCAAAACATACCAATGGATAATGTTATAAATAACCAAAATGGAAATAAGCACATCCAAGAACGTTGAGTTAGCCAAATGATTTATAAGAAAGTAGGATATATTAGATGTGCAATACTCAATCATATAGTTCCAAAAGACTAAAGACAAGGGTCCATCTCACTAACTTGCTTAGGTAGTCTTATCTCTCCATAAGATTAGTAGGTGGAGATATCTAATCCATATCTAGAGCCAATACAACATAAGCATAAGATTCCAAAAACCTTTGGGGAATCACTCAAGTGAGGATAACCCCTATTGAGAACCATACTATGATCCAAGGTTATATGGGAAAACATTAAGCCTTGTTTCCTTAAAGATGCTGGTCACACAAGCATATGATAAAAATTAATTTATAATTACTTGTTCTCATTAGATTAGATGAATTACAATATGATTAACTCCAGGTAGATAACATCACACATGTGAGTATCCTATTGAACACACATATGTTTGGCAGTGGGAAAAACAATTACTCCACATGTTTTAGGATCACTAATCATGATGCAAGATCACCATCCCATGAGTAATCCATAGGGGCCTCATACCTAAATATTACTTAGTTATATTTTAGTTATCCCACCATGTTATTGAATAAACATAGATAATTTATGCCATTCTAATACAATGCATATGAATACTTAAGTTTTCTATTTAAATAGTCTTATGTATTAACTCAATTGTTTATTAAGGAAAATTATGATTTAATAAATTAATGGCACGGTATATTATTTAATCATGTAACCAAGTGTTAAATTAAAGACTTCCATAACCTCCTAATTCTCATTCTCATTATGGGAATAGTTACCAAACACATAGATTATTCACATCTTGATAGTCATAACACAAGGTATATCATGAAGTTCATTAGCAAGTATAAGCCTTAAGTTTAAGCATGCACATAACTAACATAACTAATAACTATCTAATTTCATATAAGCATTAATGACAATTTAACCAACTTCCATTAAACAAGCATTACATTATAACATATGAATTCATAAAATCTATGTAAACATGTCATATTTCTAAAACACTGACACCATTAATAGTATAACCCATATTCCAAAATTTGGATCCACATACTAAGATCATTAATCTAGATTATTTCATTGCTTAAGAAATGGATGTAAGATCACTAGAAATGACATTACGACTAATAAACATTCATTCCTATAGCATAGTAATGAGATCATATTTCTTGAATCACCAAAGTCTATTTACAAATACTATTTTCTACAACTTAATTTTAGCCAAGGTTATAAACATGAAACTGTGTTAAGACCATGTGTCTAGTAATAAT
>JARHVA010001578.1:85000-102500 GCA_037957365.1 Torreya grandis
TCTATTATTTAGTGTCATTTCTCCTCTATATTTTTTCTCTTGTCCTTCCTACATTAATCTCTTTTTTCTCTCATCACATCCCCCTTTCACCTCTTCCCATCTCCTCTCCACACATAACTTCCTACCACTACATATTTCCTCTTCTTTTTTATGCCTCCCCCTTGTAATTGCCAAGGTTGATCCATTTTCCATCTTCCCCACACCTTCCTCCTACATACTCCCTACTCCACTTGTCCTTATCCATACCATCATCCTGCTACATGTCCATACCCCTACCCATGCCTTCCATCCTATCACCATAATGGCATCTACCTTTTCAACGTACTCCACAAGTCAATGATAAAATAAAATAAAATAATATATTATATATATATGAATAAAATCTTAATATAAGTAATTAATAAAAATCATACAATAATTATTATTAAAGAATAAAAGATACAAAATTATTAATTAAAATAAAAAACCAAAATCAATAGATCCATTAAATAATAATAATAACTATAAAATCATTATTAAATAAAATTATAATATTAGCAAGCTATCAAAATGACTGTAATATGAAAATCAACTAAATTATAAAATAATATAAGATAACCAAAATACATAAATTAGTTAAAATTAATAATAAAAAAGTCATTAAATAACAAAATTAACAAAAAATCCTTAAGAAAATATAATAATAATAAACATGACTAAAAATTGATAAATTGAAACAATAATACAAATCATTAAAATAAATAATAATAAGTCATAAATCGATCATTAGAAATCATAAAATTGACCCCACTATAAAAATCAATAATTAATAATTATTATTGACCCCATAAGTCAATCAAGCTCCCATCGATCAAGTGTCCATGAAGGACGTGCTAAAGACATTTTTGCAAGATCAAGAGACCCACACAATTATTAAAGGAACCTAACCCCAACTATGGTAAAATAAAAACCATAAAATAATAACTTCATTGGGAAAATGGATCATCACACAGAACCAAGAGTAACATGCTAATAAGTTAAGTCTCTCTTTTATGGCTTAATCATCATGTGGTGATAACACCCAAACAAGATAACTAGAGTGAAAAATGAACTCAAGCACACAAGGATAGGCACAAGGAATGGTGATGCCAAAACTTGATAATTCCAATCAAGGAGCAAGAACATAACACATTGGCTCAAAATAGGGTGAGACAAATAATGATATAAATTAATAACATGATGGAATATAAAAATAATCATTTAATATTACATAGTACACACTATACCTATCAAAGTGACATTTTGATTGCTTAATTATCCATGATATACTTGAGATGTCCAAACCCAATCTCGAGCCTAACTCATGTCCTAGTGCCTATAACCACCAAATAAGACATCAATAATAATTGAACATTATCAATATGATAATAATAACTTATCAAAAATCATTAGACATGAAATTATAAATCAAGTATAATCAACTATAGCTAAGAAGGGTAGGACCGAATCCTGATAATCATGAAACCACACATGCCTTTGAAGGCACAATCAATGGTTGTGAAAGTGATAAATGTTAATCCACCTCAGTGAGAAATTCTAAAGTAATATTATACAATAACATAACTAAGCTAAATTAGCATATATATACAATAGGATAAAATGAATCCAATGTATGTAGTATGCATATCAGGATATAATGAGTCCAATGTGAGTATCAACCATAACATATCATATCAAAATGACTATTAAAGGTACTTGCATCATAACCATCTAAAAAAAAAACATCAACTATCATTAGTTCAAGTGCTATCATAATTATGCTAAGGTAAGCCACATTCTAGTATCCATAAAAGGGCAATAAAGTCAGTTTGTGACACAATGTTATAGTGTGGCCATCTCTAACCTAACATGATCTTGTATCAAAAGGACAAAGACTAAAAGGACATGTCTAACATGAGATTTTAGCTTTAATACTGATTAATTTGGCTAAAATATTGATGTATGCATTATATTTTTTCATTTTTACAAGATGGTGAAGGCTCTCTTATGGATTACAAGTTATAAAAATGGAGAACAGACCATGTAATTTAAGTATGTAAACAATAAAAATTCTCAAGAGATTAATGATTAATTTTATGTCTCTAAATTTACCTACAATTAGGTTTGTATGCAAATGTGGATTCTTAAAATAGATATGTATGTCAAGGTGGAATCTTCAAACATATTCATATGCATATTCACACTTTGATTCAGCCATTATAGATGGATTTTAAGTCTAAATTACTTATGTAATACTAGATTATTTCTCATTGATACAAAAAATATAAAAATAAAAGTGTTTTCATGAACAAAATTCTTGCCATAATTCTTATCTATTTGTACCTCAAAATGATATAAAATGACATATTGTTTATTTTATATATTTTTAAAAAATTTTATAAATATAATAAATATGATAAAATATTCTCAATCCAACCCATATAATATATCTTACAATGTCATAAAATATGTCAAATATTCCTCGTAGTCATGTTGAAGTTCACACATATCCCTCAATTTGTATAATTTATCCCATTGAATCTGACCCAAAGTATGAATTATATATCTTTCATGGATTGAAATTTTAATTAAAACCCATTATATTCCCCCTTTTGATATTAGGGATGAATCCTTTACATTACTCATCTCAAAAATAAAGAGTTAAGCACACAAATTTTTATATATAATTAACTTATCACGTAAACTATATATATAAGCATGATAATATATGAAAACATTTCATAATTTGATCATTAAAGGATGTATGAAACATGTAATCAAAGGCAATGGTAAAACAAGTGTCATGTCAGTAATATATATTGATTAGGCATATAATAATAATCAACAAATTAGATGCATGATATAAATCATGGCATCATACTTAATAAAAGCACGCATGAGAGTGTTTTATTTTTTTGTGATCAATTTGATCTAAATAAATAATACATTTTCATATTATGTAAAAATGAAAATAATAATCAAAATATGAATGTAAAAGTGTAGATGGATATTTAACCTGGTATATTTTAGAATTGAAAAAAATAAAGGAGAAGTGACATACTTCGATAAAAATATATTTCTCATTTTTTCATCACATTATTTGATAAATTTTTTTATGTCTACTATGTAATGAATTAGATCAATTAGCATAATTTAAAACTTATGTGGATGTTTTTGACATATATTAGACCCTTGAGGTGAGTATTAGTATTTAGGAAATATTTATACTATTGTGTTGACTATGTAAGTTAGTGCCACCTTGGATCATTATGTATAAACCTATAGATATCTCTTATGAATGCATTTACTTTTAGTCTTACCCATGCATCTCTATTTTCTTTAAAATCATAACTACACTTTTGACACCTAGATAACCTAAAAAGGGTTATATTTTTGGGTTAGACTAACCTCAATCCTCTCCACACTAAATAGTTGAGCATTGCATATGTTCCAATACTCCAAATAGAGTTCAAAACTACTATTTAAAAGAAAATTCCATGTTTAAAATACATTATATTTGGATTTTTTTCTCTAATATTATATCATACATTGTAAATTAATGCACTGGTTATTTAAGGACCAATTTACATACTTAACTTTATGTATTTTTAGGATATAATTACATTTTTATTGTTGTTATAATTTTACGCTTGATTGATCAGTCTTACAATTGGAGATGTTTTATAACTCCACATAAAGATAAAGTAAAATAGTAGATATTGTAATATTTTATTGAAAATAATTGAGTTTTTTGGCATTTATTATTTGTAATTATTATTTTCATACATTTTTATATTGGTAGTGGATAATGGATCTATTTGATAGTCTCCTTGAGCTCTTCAATCTTTTTAAATTTGAACGCAAAGTAGTAAGTGAATGTCTATGAATAAATCAAATATGGAGCTAAGGTCGATATAGTGCTTCAAAGTTTAGTACATTGGCATTTATGTGAATAAGGTCTTATTATGGATATTTTCAATATCCATATAATAGTAAACAAGGTAACATTCAGAGGAATTTTCAAGAGTTTAATTTACAATTGAATGTTGGTTGTCAACATTAGAAGACATAAAAATATTATTAGAAACCTTGACAAAAAAATTTAATTGATAGTGTATCAAACTTTGGAAAAGGTGATGTTATTTTTTTCTTATCCCTATGATGGTTTAATATATAATGTCTAATCATTAATTGATAAAGCACCTACATTAAATGTACTTTTAACTCCTCATTAAATACACATATGGTATAATGACTTGGGGTTGTACTTGAAACTTTAAATTTTTTGTTATAAACTCATTATTTTACTTCCATTATAATGAAAAATCTTAAGTCATTAGTAAATCCCTAGTGATTTTCTATAGAATAGAGGTTTTGATTTCAAACTATTTGAAATTTGTGACTTTCAAGTATGAATATTTCTTATTTAGTTTTGAAAAGGTGTGAATCAAATGTTTATAATTTTATGAAAAATGGATCCAAATGAATGCTTTTAATTCTCTCTCTCTCTCACTATATATATATATATATATATATATATATATATATATATATATATATATGTATGTATATATGTATATATGTATATATATGTATATATGTATATATATATATATATATATATGTGTATATGTATACATATATACATATATACATACATATATACATATATATATACATACACACACACACACACATGTATGTATGTATGTATGTATGTATGTGTGTGTGTGTGTGTGTGTGTGTGTGTGTGTGTACACACACACACACACACATAAAAATATATATATATATGGGGTTTGAATTTGTTCTTAGAATTACATAAAATTATGGTGTTTTGATTTATCTAGTTAGAAAACTATTGCATATAATATTTTTTTCTGAATACATTTTAATTTTTTTCAAGCAATGTTTCAGTTTGGAAAGAGTTAGTTAACAATCATTTTTTGTATCTTGAAAATATTATTTCACTTTGATAATGGATTTTATTCATTTATCTTTCAAAACCCTAGTCTTGTTATTTTTTTGCATAAATAAAAGACACTAATTTTAAGTTTTGAGGGTTTTACTCATTTTCATCTCTCTGCATGATTAGGAGGGATTATTATTTTTTAAATGGTACCAAACTATTGAATAACATGAGTTTTTCCAATCTAGTGAGTGATTTCTTCTTTAAAGTGTAACATTTTTTGGGATTATTTTACACAATGTAAAATGAAATGTCTTTTGATATATGTATAATTTAATATGAACCATTTATCTATATATGATTTTCCTTATAGACTAGTTTTCATAAATTATTATGTTAAATCATGTTGTTAAGATTTAAGAATATGCATGATAATGGTTTTAGTTTTTCTAAATATTTGACTTCTTGTTTTGATAAAATGAACTTCAATTGAAATCACCATTTTTAAAATTTTGGTTTTTATGAATTTTAAAATATTCTAAATAAACTCTCTAGATGATATGCATATTTCTATTTTGAATTTTTTAAAATACACTAATAATTTTGAAAAATATGAAAGAGAAAGGTTTAACTATATGCATATTTTTAAATATGCATATGTGTTTTACCATGTTTTTGATAAAATAATAAATAGTGTTTGTCTAATAGATGTAAAATTATATAGATATCAAAATACAAAATATGTACGATAATCAATAATTTTGATTTTAGAAACCGATACATATGAAAATTCTTATTTTTTGGAAACACTAATAAGGAATATACATATTTCAAATTGTAAAACCCCTCATGTGGATCCAATTCTCTCTTTCTTGTTTGAGGCATCCACTACATGAAATTAATTTTAATTTGGGATAAATCAAATTTTTGGTTCCCTCCATGTGCTAATAGTTAAACATTCATTATTAATTTTAAGGTGGTTAAATTATAATTAAACTTGCACATCTTAACCATACATTTTATATTCCTAAATTTTTTAATATTTTTAAACATAAATTAAAAGGGTCAGAGTAATCTTAGAAAAGATATGAGACCTCTCTATTATTCTTGATAATAAACTTATAACCATTAAGGTCCTAGCCTAGTTGGTAGGCTTCAGCCACTAGTTAGACTATGAAGGAAGTCTTGCAAGAGAATTTATTAAAGTGTGAGAGGCACATGTTAATATGTAAAAATAGATGACTTGTGTAAAAAATGGGTATAATTGTGCATATAAACCCACATTTTAATTTCATTAAAATATTTTGAGTGCAATCAAAGTATGGTATTATAATAAAAGTATGGGTACTTGACCCTTGTAAGGAGGGTAATACCCAAGATTAATGAAGTTGTTGGTGTATAGTGGGATAAAATTATATTTAACCTCAAACTAGAAGTAAATTTTTGTGGTTGATTAACATGATGATAATAGCTTGTTTGGAGGAGGTGTTGGAAGGAGGAACTTTTTTTATTTTTATAAGATTCAGATTTGTCACTAAAATAGTGGATAAAGAGGTAGGCCCATGATACTTATATGTTTAGAAAAAATAACTTAGAATCATATGATAATCTCCTTCAATCATGTTTTTGAAATGAAAAGGAAAGGTACTTATCCTATTATATTACTATACTCTCTTTTAATAAAAAAATAATGAAATGTGCATTGTGGAAAAAAAAAAAAATCTATTATATTAAAATATGAAAAATTATAATTAATAGAAATAAGAAACTTGTTACTTCTCTCTTTATCTATGATTTCAATCAAGAACATTTTATCCTTCATTTTCAGTTACCTTTCCTTTGAATGATAAATATTAGATGTTTATTGTGTATGTATGTGTGTTCCCCCTCCTTTCTCTCTAGTCATGAAAGATAGAATGTTAGAATAAAATAAAGTTTTTTATTTTATATTTATATATCTTGAAAAAGGAAATGATTATCTCTTATTCATATTCTAAATATTTCAAATGAGTTTCTTTCTAAATTTAATATATCTCTTTCTCTTTTATGTTGATTCTTTTAAAAAAATATATAATTGAAGTTTATTTTAAATTTTGGACTTACAAAATAAAATGTGAAAATTATCAATTTTAAACTTATATAATGCAAGTGAAGATTTAAAATATGGATGGTTATGTGAGAAGGAAGAACAAAAATAATGATAATAATAATAATTTTATGTAAATATCACTTTATATATTAAAAAAATAAAAATATATGTATTTTTTTCATGCATATTATACTAGATAAATTACTTTATACATACATATATAAATACACACGTATGTATGCATATAAATAATTTATCTAGTTTAATATGTATGAAAAAAAATACATATATTTTTATTTTCTAATATATCAAGTGATATTTTTATTAAATTATTATTATTATCATATTTTTTTTTCTTTTCTTCTAATATAATGTGTGTGTGTGTGTGTGTGTAAATTTATAAAATGAAATTGTTTAAAAAATATAAATAAAAGAATAAATAAATAAATAAAATGTATAGATTTTTATATTCTCAAGTAGGGGTGACATTTGGTTGACCCCAACCTATCTCCATTGAAGGAGGTGGGAATGGGTCAGGCCATCTAGCTTGCCCCACTCCCTCCCTTGACCCACGTCCTCCCCTATCCCCCATTTATGCTATAATATCCAATGTGAATGACATTTTTGTCCCTATTGGCCCTCAATTTAAGACCATGAATTGTAGGATGAACAACAAATTCAACTATTTAAAAATAAATAAATAAATAAATATTTTATAAAAAAGTGCATATATGATAATATATAAATGGTTGTATATTACATGTGTGTGTAAATAAACATATATTTATAAAATGGAATCTTATATTAATATATTTTTTGAGGTCATTTGCATTGTGGTATTTATAAAAGAAATAAAATAAATATATATACCTAATTATTGAAATAGATGGTATATATAATGTGTACATAATCCATACAAACTTGAAATACAATTTAATTTTACATTTTCGTGAATTACTCCAAACCCTCCACCAGACCTGTGAAATGAAAATAGAATAAATAAGGGGAAAATTACAAGTTTTGAATTTTATCAAGCTTATAAGGTAATTCAAAGCACTATTATAAAAATGTAAATCTAAAAGTGGAAATCCACCCAATCCAAAGGTGGGGATTTAACCAACCACCACGTGGGGCAAACGAGAAAACCCTTTTGTATAAATTTTAATTGTTGTATTTTTAATAAAATAAGATAGTGAGTTAACTCCACTAAGCACTTTTAAAAAATTATTATTTTCATGTAGTCTTTTAAAAAAATTACCACTTAATCCCTTGTGAAAGATACTTATGTAATCCTTAAAAAGAAGATGAGTAATATTATTTTATTATTAACTTATAAAACTATATATTTGGTTTTATATTATTTTAAATACAATAAATTATAAATTAATATCATATTTTAGGGTTAGTCTAAAACATAAACTTAAACATAGAAGTCAACTCTAGTCATAAGTGGAACCCTCTATGGTATTTTTTACAAAATCAGTATTTCTTAGAAGGCCAAGTCATAAAATAATTAACCCTTTTATTTTAAACATGATTATACATTTTAAAATAATAAAATAATTAGTTTTAAAAAAATAGTTCAAATAAAATTAATAAAGCAAGTTATTCTAAATACTTACCAACTTGGTTAAAACTCATTTAGAATCAATGAAAAATAAATATTGAGGATTAAAAACTTCCAAATATGAAGTATTAAGTTATTTTCAAATGGGTAAGTATTACATTTCTATTTTTTATATAAATTTATTCTCTTTAAATTTAACAAAAAAGTAATTAGTTTCGAAACCATATTTTTACGAGTAGTGTTCTAGTACTTTTTTGGCTCCTGCAAGTTGATTGCGAATTAGTGTTAAATAAATTATGAAAATGGACATAATTAATGTGAAACTTAGACATAATTTTATTAATTTATGACATATTAAGACAATAATTATATTATTTCCACTCCATCAACAACTTTTCTTTTTGACCAATTCTTAAGGCCAATTATGGGAGAAAATTTACAATAGTATTTTTTACCTCTAAAGTCAATTTTGAATCGACAAAAATAAAATATAAAAATGGAAATTATCAATTTTAGAATTTGTAACATAATTTTATTAACTTAAAATTATTAGTACAATACTAAATTAAATTCATATCACATTTTTGTAATTTTTAGTGAAGCAATTTTGAAATCAAATATACAAATAATTTTTGTAAGTCATTTTTGAGTCATTAAATTCATTTTAGAATACTAATAAATTTTTTTGTTTATTCAAAATAACAATATTAAAATTACTTAAAAATGTCACATATATATTAAAAACACATTATAATTCTAAGAAAATAATTATCTCATTCATATGAATAAATATGAGGGGTACTTTTGTACTCAGTTTATCAACATAGAAAATGGTGTGTTTTATATCATTTAAGAGTGTCTTTTATTTATGAGTTTATTATAGTGCATAATTTTTTTATATAAATTGTTTTTATACTATTATAATCTCTTATATCCTAATTTATATATTTATTAACTTTTTTCAAGTTTATCCCTTAACCATATTTTATCTATTTAGGGCTTCATGTTACCCTTTGACTAGGTCTAGAGAAGGTGTTTTATTAGCAGCTAAGTGTGTTATTATTTAATTATTACTCATAATTTATTATTATTATTAATACATATTTTTTCTATATGGTTAAATACCTATTGTATCTTTTAATATTTCCTTGTTATGACTATGTTAGCTAGTGGATGTAGTGTTAATCATAATGGGTAACTATGTTAGACTTATTCATATATTAAATGATGATGACCAGGAGAGTTATCATTCTAACTAAAAATAATTTTCACAAAAAGTGAAGTAGAACTATATGTATTTTTTATACTAATGTGATTGTCATAAATATATAAGCATCTTGGGGAGTGGGTATGAGTATTGAGAACTAACTATTAGGATGGTCCCTTAGTGTGGGAATTACTAAATAAATTACAGATTTAACTTAGGATTAATAAATAACTAATACATCACTTATTATTAGCATGAATTTAGGGTGTTATTCCTTTAATTTATTTAATCTTATACTTATTTATTTTTTAATATCCTTTATTACATATTTATTATGACTATAGTTATTTTTGGGGTAGTAACCCTAGTTGTATCTATAGTAAGTGAGCTTATGTAGTTTCATCTTGACCTTGGTCATTAATAGAAGTAGTATCATAGGATGTAGCTTTCAACATAGTGTATGAAAATGATTTTTGAGACTTATAATCTTGTTGGATCAAAGCAACATGGGTTTATTTATCACATATTTCAATCCTCATTTGTGCTATTATGATATAGTGATTTTGGCTAGGTACATGCACCTTAGGTTGTTAAGGTGATATTGATAATTAAGTTTTGAACATGTGGATTATGTTTTATGCCTAGATCTTATATAATCTCACTTAATTTGTGTGGTCATTTCATTTTGGATTAGAGAGACAAAAGTTTCCAATAATGGCATCTCACTAAGGAGATCCATTTTAAGTTTAAAAAGAACTACATCTAACCTAATTCTAATGAATAGATATGTAGGTTGCCCAAGTTATAAGGGCATCAAGTCTATCTCACAAGCTAGGTTAGGGTTTCTCTCATCATCATCCTTCAAATTATTTTTAGATACATTTGTTGATTTAACTGTATAATAATAGTAAAATAAAATTTTAGATTTGTATATGTTTGATTATTGTTAATAGTTGTATTTTTAGATTTAATTTCCTTGACATAAGTTTCCTCAAGATGAATATTAAATTATTATAATAATTTTTTTTCAATGCCATGGGACTAGAGTTCATGTAGGTTTTAGAAGTGCTTCTCCTTTGGTGAGCCCTATAATTGTAACCCTATTTTAAATTAAAGTTAGCTTAGTTCACTATTTTTATCACTTATGTGTGTTGACTCCGTATGAGTATTTGAGTGTCTTATTTAACTATTAAATCAATAAAATATAATTAAACATACTTATTTTTAGGATTTTGTATTACCTGTCTCAATTAGAAAGGATAATAAGTAAATCATTTTAGAAAAAAATAATTGAATTGAAAAATCACATAATAATATTTATATTAATTTTCCTTAAGGAGACATGTTTTTGTAATAAAATAAAATAAAATAAATCATTGAATAATTTTTTCTATCACTCATATTATAATGTTAAAATAATGACAAAAATAGTTAAATAATTAGACATCATTAACTTATGTAAAAAAAATACCATAATATACATGGGTTTTGGGACAAAAACTTTTTGAGAATGACACAAATAAAGATTTTTGTTGACTATTTTATATGAATGATAATTCCAATAAGTAAAAAAAAGTTCCTTTGCATGTTTAATATCATAAAAAATATGGAACTAATTTTGGATAGGTCCACTATGGGTGTAGAGGAACACATGTTAGTCATGTCCATTGATCGTATACTTGTCCTCAGTGATTGTAGTTAAATATAAATAGGAAAATATAAAAGAAAATATAATATTAATGATTATGCATAAGAATCAGGATCAACTTATATTTATTAAAAAGGGATATTTTAGGGGTTTAGTAGTACAAGTTGCTTGATTCCATTAACCACATATGTGTCCTAGTTGATTGTGATGAAAATATAACTATTACACCACATGTGCCTATATTAATTAGGGATATTATTTCACTTTAAATTTTACTAACAATATTGTGTAGAACACCTTCAAATACAAAATCCTTGTTTCTTAAACACAAACCAAATTTATATAAAATATGGGGTGTCAAGAGAAAGGGATTGAGTTGGACTGACCTTGGTCAATCCTTGTTGAATGACCAAGTGTTACACTACATTTCCATTATTATGATGAGGAATAAAACTAAAATGTAGTTATTCCACTTACATGTATGTGTGCAATTTTTAATGCAAGTATAGATGCTCCTCTTATTTTACCCTTGGAACAAGCATGCAAATGTGAATTTAGCCTTTGAAAACCTTGATTTTATATATATATATATATATATATATATATATATATATATATATATATATATATATGTATATGTATATATATATATGTATGTATGTATGTATATATATATATATATGTATGTATGTATGTATGTATGTATGTATATATATATGTATATGTATGTATATATATGTATATGTATGTATATATATATATGTATATATATATATATATGTATATATATATATATATATGTATATGTATATACATATATATATATATATATATACATATACATACATATATATGTATATATACATATATATGTATATATATACATATATATGTATATATATATATATGTATGTATATACATATATATATATATATTTATATATATATATATATATATACATATACATACATATATATATGTATGTATATATATATATATATATATATATAGATATATATATATATATATATACATACATACATATATACATACATACATACATATATATATATATATATATATATATAGAACATGAAAATATTAAAATTGATTTTGTAGAGTGAAAATTATTATCCATAATGACTTCAAGTAGCCTTATATTTATATAATTTTTTTATTTTTAGTTTGATGACCTATTGGTGCATAAAATGTGACCGAAGATAATAACCAATGGAAAGCAAAATTATTTGAATAAAATGTGACTTGATTGAAGTTTCAAAAACTACATTTGGAAAATTCTTCTCCTTGTGCATAATACCACTAGACCATTACTTTATGGTAAAAATAGGCTTGTCTATAAGGACAACAGACTAAGATTAGGGATACACATGACATAATGATAATTTTATTAGGAAATAAACAAACACAGGAACTCTAATAGCTAAAACTTAAGTAAAAAGTACCATTAGATACCTTATTCATTGTAAATATTATATATATACAAATTTATAATAAAATTACATTAAGGATGGGCTTACCAATTTTGTCTGTTTACATTTATCCCCCCATATACTATCAATAAAATTTATTGAGTAAAGGAAATAAATAAAACTTGAGTGTGTATGACACACTTTATCCTTTACTTCAAATCATGATTGTAAAACTTAATTTATGGTATAACCTATAATAAAATATGTAGTACTCAATTTCCATATATGAAATTAAACACTCTAAATTTTATGTTTACAAGGGTAAAGAGAGAGGAAAAATTACACTTGTATGTGTGGCATATTATGTTGCATGTGGATAATTTCATGGTATGTAAATTTGAGAGGATTTTTTTTAGTCCTAATCATTTCTTGAATATGGAAATGATCAATTCCTTGAGTAGTAATGACAAAAAAATATGTCTTCAGGTATTGTTGAAACCATAACCATATTGACTCAAATAATTAATATAGCTTTGATATTGTCTTCCAAGAAAAAAAATTGGATAAAATTTGACCCCTTTTATAATCAATTTTAGAGAGTCATATATTTCGTTGAATATAACAAATTAAGAGTGATCAAGTCTCAATTTTAAACAATTAATCAATCTTGTGAGTTTTAAATATGCATATTTTAACTCTCATGAGCTGGGAATATTACCCAATGTATTATTCCAAAAAGGGAGGATCCAAAATGGGTTTAGTAAAAGTGAATCCAACACCATTTAGTGTCACTAGAATCAAACAAACATCACCTATATTACAATATGGAACCACATAATGGGTTCATGAAAAGTAATGGTAAGGATATTGAGTGTCACTAAACTCGAATGGACATTACCTAAAACATATTCAAAATCACATCATTGTATCTAGATATATATTATACTTACATGATTTAATATAATGAATAATATTTATGCCCTCATCATGATCATATTACCAACAAATATTATTTAAATTTCTTTCCTTTAAAACTTTTATATCCTTAGGTGTACGAAAGGTGAAGTTTATTTATTATTACAAATATAAAAAAAAAAAAATTAATTGAAACAAGACCTATGCCTAGCACCTCAAGAGCCTACGACAAGAGTAACAAAAACCTAAAGAAATAATAAAATACATAAATTTATACCTTTCTATCATGGATTGATCACCTAGTCAGGAATAAGCATAAGTGGCTCAAATATGTAACTCCAAAAGACTTATAGAAATTTTGTATAGGTTTTATATATAATATGATTTTAAAATATTTTAAGAATGTTTGACGAGGAATGATATTGATGTATAAGGAAGTTTTGAAAACTAGTAGGGATTCACTATGATTCTTAAGCATGGATATTAAGGAGGAATAAGGTCTTTTTTATAGTAGGTTTGAGTAAACTTTGACTATCCATCTTGAATGTGCTATGGAGGGTGGAGAATGCACCCTGTACATCTCACATGGATTAATAATCTAATCCCTTGATCTCTTTGGAAGATCAAGGGAGGATAATTAAGAGGCCATGTGATGGGGCATGGTATTGTCTTACACTTCCTTTGGATTTGATGGGGGTAGGTGATTTGGAAAAGTTTGTCTCTCAAGAGGGAAGGGATTCTCAAAAGTATAGGGATAATAGGGGGAAATTGGGAATAAATGTGAATATAATATTCACTCATAGAATAATGTGAAGATAATACGAAATCTTTAATTTTATAAATTATGAAAATTATAAATTCTATTAAATTTTTTATTAGGGAAGGATTAGTTAATTAATTTAGATTAATTAAATAAGAAATAATGAATAGTGAATAAGGAAATTAAAATGGTGCATTGCCATAATTAGGGATGCCCCAAGGAAAATTCAGACTTATATGTTGGATGTGTACAAGAATTCTGGGATAAATATATGGTTTGGACAAATTTATATGTGGATTCATTAAGTCATTCCATTTTAAATGTTTGACACATAATATTGTAAAAATGAAGTGTTTATATTTTCCCCTTATTTAAGTAGGTGTTAAGAGATACAAAAGAAGTAACATATTCTCAAACACTAAGAAGTAAAATTAAAATAAACAAAAGTGTGCTCAAAATAACTAGAAGAAAATTGTCAGATGTTAAATTTTTGATTCATTAAATTCATTGGCAGACTAGTTCAAATGAATACCCAAGAGAATACTTGGTAAGCCCTGGATGCTTCCTCAAAGGTATGGATCTAAAATTTAATGAATGTGTGTACATTTGAAAGGTTGAAAATAAATCTTTACATAGAGAAAATTAATGGGAACAAAGTGACCAAATTGGAGAACGAACAAATGGACCAGAATAAATAGTAACAAGTTTTCCATATTAGAGAATAAAAGATTAACCAAATTAAGAATGAATAAATTGACTAATTAATAAGGATCAAAAAGGTGATATGATAGTGAAAATATGAGGATAGGATCATAATAATTAAGATGACATTGTTTATGTATAGACCTTTGAAGTTTTACTTTTTATTTTAGATTTGACATTATATACCATAATTATAAATAAATAATGATAAAATTGGATGTCATAAGCATAAATACTTTATTAAAATTCAAAATTAAATAAACTACAATCAATATATAGAGAATTGAAACTTGAGTGTAAAACATAATCCAATAAATCATAAGAAACTAAGGAAAGTAAAATAAAATAAAACTAACAAGAAAGAAATAAAACACACATAAAACATAAAAAGACATTAATAAGTACAATATTAGTGTGTGGAAATAAGGTATTGCTCTTGGATATTTATCCCCATAGGAAAAACAAATGTGAGAGTAGGTTATAGACAATTATGGCACAGGGGGAACAAAATAACAAGGAAGAGAATTTAAGGGGTTGCTAAGATAACCTTGGTAACTAAGAAATACCTACATATTCAAATCAGACATCACAATAATCTAGTTATCCCAAATATGGGAGAAAAAACAAATAAAAAGGATTAGACAATGTTAAAATATGAGGCGAAGAAAACTTCAAAGTTTCCCTTATGTAGGATGCCCTAAGTAAGAGGGGACTATTATCAATGGATATTAAATGAGAATAAAATATGAATAATGGTGGAAATGATTATTTTTTATTGGTAGAGATAACCTTAGTAACTAAGTGTTGCTTATATAGTTCAAAAATATCTCAGGCCAATGTGGTTCTCCCAACATAATGAGAGAAATGTAATGAATAGGATAAGGAAATGTGAGAGGATTGAATTGGGATCATAAAATGATAAGTATATAGAGGATAAAATATTATCCAAAAAATAAAAAAATGTAGAATGTTAAATCAAAACTCATAAATAAGGAGATCTAAAATTGGGCAATCCATGGGAGGGGTATTGTCCCCATCGTGATTGTGTCAGCCTGGCCTTTTAAGTAGTAGTGCTTCCATATTTTGAATTCCTTAAGGGTATAACACAATGATATTGAGTATTGAAATAAACTCCTCAAGGTTTAAATTTCAAATTATAGAGTGAAATAACAACTTCTAGGTTAGAATATCATTGGAAATGTTCCTCAAATTATATATGTCATCAAATAAACATGGTTTGGTACAATGTTGGGTGATGAAATCCTAGGTTAAAGTAGACCTAAATAATCACATGAAGGTAGTGACATTGACCCCATGTAACCTAAAATAAAAATAAGGGTATCACTATCCTAATTCATATGAATACCCTAAGAGGGAAAGTGAAGAGCATAACAAGTGAATCCTTGGGATAAAAATGTCTTAAAATCTTGTGTTTTTGGGTCACCCAAATGGGGAGATAATATAGAAAAAGACTCCTAAAAAATGAAAAACACATAATTATTAAAATGAAAGAGTGTTTTAGAACCCAAATTGAATTTTGGAAGTTGTCTTAAACCTAAATAAAAAATTGGAAGTCAAATTACTTAGTTTAATTTTATTTCACCTCTTTTTTGGCTATAGTCCTTCATCCAACAAATTAGTACGTTATCTTTTCATTTTTCACATTTAGTGGTCTTAGAAAAGCACAACCCAAAAAATCAAAAAAATTAAAAGCTTACAAACACCAAAATACCTAAAAGTTAGAATATATATGTTAAAAATAAACTTGCAAAGTTAAAGAGTTAGAACATAACCAAATGAGATAAAATAAAATAATGAAATGAAAAGGGATAATTAGTAAAATGATGATATATAAAAACATGTAAATAATATCATTATGAAATTTGGAGAGTATTTAGATAATACAAATATAATGTCACTAAAAAAAATTCAATAAACTTTTTTATAGATTATAAGATGCAACATGTTTAATAGTTGTCTTCATTAAACAAATAGACAATAATTGATTTAAGTATATATCCTAAAATAAAGATCAAATTGTTATGAAATTTGGATATCATTATATTAACATAAATAATTCAATATATAAAAAATAATAAAAAAATATAGTGAATGGTTTAAATAGTATAACCATTTTAACAAACATTTTGTTTTCATATTTCCACAAGTAAAATTATCAAGGAATAATCAAGGAAAGAGTGGGTTGTACGTCCTAGATGGAATTCTAAATGTATCCTTAGGATCATGAAGGATC
>JARHVA010001578.1:107500-165000 GCA_037957365.1 Torreya grandis
AAAATCCACTCCAGGGCATGAGTTTCAAGAATGAATTTTATTTCAAACTATTGCTAGAATAGGGGTAGGGTATGTAGGTTCTTAACAAGGTTTTTTGAATGGGTGTATGGTTATAATAGGGGTAGTGAATATCTATGTGATTTGGTTGGGTGGCTAGTTGCTAATGTGGTTCTTGAAAATCACTTCCCTGGTAGGTGTCTAAACAAACATGATTTAAAAACCTATGCCTATTAATAGTATCAATTGCACACATACAATGAGACATGGATAAGTGGTATAAGGAAATAAAGATGCAAAAAATTCAAAATCCTCAAAAAAAGGTTGTTTTTTTTTGGGTAGATATTACACACCTTTAATCATAAGTTTATGACTAGGGCCAATGAAGTGTCTGAGGTAGAAATTGCACACACATAGAAAACTACACCAAAAAAAGCACAAGTACATATTTATAAATATGATTTGATTTTAAACTTAACTTTTCTAATCAATATGTTTACCAATTCTTGGGTAGTTGTTTCACACCTATAGATTAGTATGTTAATTAAAACAATCAATAATATATTCATATCTTTAGCACACTAAAGATTTATCAGAACACATAACCATGGAAATAATGACTAATTACATAGAATTTGGAATGAAAATACTCAAACACTTTGTTGATTATCAAAATTGCTTTCTTACTCTACATTCAAAATTCTCTCACCAAAAACAACTAATTTGGGTTACAACTATATATATAGACTTGGGGAAGTGGTCACCTCATCCTCGAAGTTCATGTAAGGTCATTACATATGGTAGTTAGAACATGTAGTTCTAATTGTGGTCTAAAAACATATAAAAAAAAACTTATAGCTATAAAATAAATAAATTGAATCTTCCAAAACTATACAATGTGTGCATATGTACAAAATAAAAAGAATCAACCTTTTACAATAAAAGGCTCAACTATAAAAAAAGTCAAAAATACATTTGCCATTATAAAATTATAAATACATGAAATATTAGCCTATAAAGGCTTAGTCGTATGAAGTGTTGCATGCACCTTGGTCAACATGGCTATTGAGGTGGTAGATAAAGAATTAAAAACACCACTAAAAGTCTACTTTTTCCTTGCTTCAGTATCCTTATAGGCTTTATGCACTGCATCATCCTACTATAGTATAATATTCAAATTTAGTAATCACCGTCGATGGATTCTTTTAACCTACCCAAGGAGATTTGCATGTTAATCATTGGTTATTTGAAACTTTTTTTTGAAAATTTCAACCTTGATTAACTTATTTTGGGCCTTAATCAATTCTAATTCTATTTATTCAAGTGTTAATCCTTGTAATCTTTATTTGAAATCATCTACTACTTTTTGAATAAGATTATCAAAATTGATCCTACTAATAAATTTACCAGTGGTGTCCTTTACTTTAGACAACTTCACTTCATGTTAAATTTGGAGGAGCTAGGCCCCATGTGACTTATAATTTGGAACTAAATCCCCAATTGATTGTATCCATTCTTTTACCTCTTCATGCTTGATAATAACCAAATTCAAGGCATTAGATGCCTATAGTGTTGTCATGAGGTCAAGATGATTATATAGAGAGTTGTAGTGTACACAAATAACATATTCAATTTGAAACTATCATCTCTTGGGGAATTAAATAAGTGATTAGTGATAATCACATGAGGGGCCATCTTAGCCTTTATGAACTCCATAGCCTCTAAAGAATTATAACATCTAGAAGTAGCCTCTTGTACCTCAACTTCTATACCTACAAGAATGTGTAACATCTTTGCCTACTCCTTTAGTTACTCCAACTTAGCCTCTAATGTATACACCTCAACCTCAATCTCCTATCGAGCCAATTTCATGCTTTCATAGATAAAAATTATTACATCCTTGTGCGCCTATGGTAGTTCTACAATATTTTCAACATATTGAGATTGTCTTGGCTACTTTTTATACCTCTTTTTGAGGGAGAACACTTCTTGTGTTTCCTCAAGGATTACCTTTTTCATCCTCAATCTTTCTCTTCTTCACTCTCTAAATGTTTCTAAATGGGGGATTGAACAAAGTGGGCTCTGAGGGGAGCTTGGTGATTTTTAAGCTTGGCATTTGGGAAGCCTTGATTCTCAAGTCAACTACTCATGAAGGAATATCTACTTGAGATGAATTAAAGGTTGTGACAATAACCTCTTCCTCAACCTCTTCTTGAACCTATTATTTCTATTAGGGCTTAACAAGGATGTCAAGTAGGGATGTCCATACCATTTTGGACCAATCTACTCCTCCAAATTGAGGTAGTGGGTGGACTATGATCACTTGGGGCTTATAATTTTTCCCCCTAGTAGTATTTTATACTATAGTTTATTAGGTGGAAGAGGTAGATGGAATTGTAATGGAAGTTTGGGTGTAATGGACATGAAGTTATGGGGTGGATTAAATGGTTTGCACCTTCCTGGTCACCTTCTTCTTCTTAAGGGCTCTGATAGTAGAAGTGCTAATAGGGACATAAGAGGTAGGCAATGGGAGTGTAATGAAAGTGAAAACAAAGGGAATAATGGTAGTGGTGGTCAATGAAGGAAGAAGTAGGGACTTCACCTAGGGTGACCCTATCATAAAAGAAATTTAAACTTGTCTAAAGATCAGTATAGGAGATAAAGAAAAACTCACAAGAGTTTGCATACCTAGAGAATTTGGTACTATATGTCCTATGTTAAGGATTATGGCCTTAACTACTTCCATTTTTGCTTTTACATTAGATTCATCCTCATTGTCTTTGATTATTACAACCTCTCTCTTGAGATGTAATAGGCAAGCCTTATGTTGGTTACACTATATGACTACCTATACGCGTCTTAGGATTTCTCTTATAAACTAGAGGGGTTTTTAGTTGTGTGGGAGAGCCTTGGGATGTTGATGCCACTACTTATAATGTTTCTATGCCATTATATATATAATTTTTTACTTGGGTCATAACATTATATACTTCAGTGGAGCCCATAATTAGTTGTTTTAGTGTTCCTCCTTCCTCATCAAAATCTAAGTTGATGGGATCCCCTACTTATGTTACTCTTCTAGAATCGGGCTCACGTAGTTTGGGCTCTTTCTTCACAGTTCTTATTTTTAATGGGATGGATTGAGATGAGGTACCTTTTTTGTCTTTATATTTATCCTCAAATTGTCCCCTCTAAAATTCAAATTCTCCAATCCCTTGTAAAAATCCTTCCTATTATCTAATTCAATAATAGTAAGTGATGGATCATCTTGGATCATCCAAAAATGATCTTCCTTTAGCCAAATGATTATGGACATCTCCAAAACATCCTCACCATAGTTTGCATTAAAAAATAAAAAATAATAGAGATATGGGACATGGATGTAAGGGATGTTAAATCCTTATATGTGCTTTTGAACTTGCCCATGGGGATCCCAATCTCTATGTGTAATCATGGGGAAAGGATAACTTTTGTGCTTACCACCCACTTCCATAAAATGCTTCCTCATGGTATAAACCATCCTTCCAATTGTTATGTGGTGGCCAAAAAATAATGTTTTCTTCTATCTAGATAAATCTTCCTCAATATTCCACCATAATTAGAAAGTAATTTATTGTTCTACCAACTTGTCTAGGATGTATTTGGGAAGACACAAAGGATTGACCTTTTTCTCCCTAATCATGATTACTATGAAGTTTAGGTAGAGTAAATAATCCCCTTTTCCCTCTAAGTTCTTTATAATATTTGACCTAATTTTAGGCATAGGTGAACCATGAATGGCTTCCCATAAATAGGGATATACATCCTCTAAAATATTGACCATGTTTTTGGTATATGAATATACATGCATGAATTGATAATGGTCAAAAATCCTATTATTTTAACAATATGTGGTTGGGGTCCATAATCCCATAATATCTATATAATAAGTACCCATGATTGCATCTATTAGATAAAACATCATGTAAAAATTACTCAAAGGTGTGGGATGTCTATCCTTATGAATTATCTACTCTCTCAAGTGAAAGCTAATTATTTTACCTAAGGTGTATGTAGCATCATGGGTGAGCATCATATATAATAATGAAACCTAGTCTAAATTGAAAAAATGGATACTTGGCATACCATATAGTCAATTGAGGAGAGCCATGCTAATGTGAATCCCCATTCTAAATTTTTCAATTGAAATTGATCCTTTTTACTTCTTTTCCTTCCATGTAATGGTATAATATAGGAATAGCCATGAGGAGAGTGACTTCTCAATTGAACTTTATTCATCAAGCTAAACCATTGTGTGCTTGCCAAAATAATCATTGGGTATGCTCAAAGACAAATAACATCGGAAGTTAGCTCCAAATATTTGTTGTTCCTAAAGTTTGTCACTCATTTTTGGGACAACACATGAACTATTTTTGGTCCTACAAGCCAAAAATTTCTCTCATCCCTTTGTAGAGTTAAATAATCTACATTCTATTTTGAGTTTTAGTTGTGCGCTCCAATTTTTGTCCCTACATGTTTCGGTTTTAAGGCAGTAAGTGTTGTGACATAGGGCACGGGTTATGACATAGGGTACAAGTTTTTCATTTTGCACAAGTTTTTTCTAAATCTCAAAGTTGAGTAGAAGATACCAAGTGTCATCTTCTGAGACACATTATAACTTGTTTCTAAAAGTAGCAGAATGTGCCACATGTCTCGTTATAACTCAGCAGAGCGCGACAAGTGTCTACATCCACGTTTCAAGTTTCTTATAAGTTTCAAACCCTATTTCAATAATATTCTCTTAGAGTTCTATGTAGGGTGCCAAGTGGCATCTATAAAAGGTTTTAATATGATTTTATAAATATAGTGGAAGTCACCATGTCTCCCTTGTAAAGCTCAGTGAAAGCTGCCAAGTGTCAACATCCATAGTTTCTTCCTTTTGATTCATTATCAAGTAAAGCCTATGGTGGGCCCAAAGTGACTTGATAAAAGTAAACAGAGTCCACCAAGTGTCATCATTCGTGTGAATCCAAATGAATCCCAAATGTTTCTATAGTGTTTTTAAAGCTCAGTGGAAGCTGCCATGTGTCATCTTTTGTAAGACTCTCAAAAGGTACCTAAAGCTTCTATAAGTTAAGCGGATGTTGCCAAGTGTCCTCACCAATTTCATAGCAAAAAATGCCATGTGTCACTTGTTAAAGTTAGTAGAAAGTGCCACCTATCCTTATTCCCCTTTTATAGTTGTTTGGGTAAGAAGTGTTGTGGGTCCCATTTTCTATAAGTTGGTAAAGTTTAAAAGTAGTGGACTATGATAGATGTCAAAGATGGAGCACTCCCAATACAAAGACAGTGAAAAGGATGAAGCTCAATGGAAAGCAACCAAAGCAAGTGGAAAATACATGAAGGAATTACTAAGGAGGATGATGGGCCCACAACCATCAAATTTAGGATAACCAACTAACTATTGGCCTTCAAATGATGACGGACCCAAAGACATCAAATTTACAACAATAAAGTATTTGTTGATCTTTGTAAGCTTAAACGCAAACCCAAAGGCATTCAAACACCTTCAGGCTGAAAGGAAGAACCACCAAGAGGAGGAACGAAAAGAACTAGAAAGGGGAAAAGATAGCCTGAGGGCTCAAATCATAGTAGAAAGAGGAAAAGGCCAAAATATCTATGCAGTAGTTATTCCAATAGGTGAAATAGTCTAAAAGGTAGATTTTTGAGCCCTTAAACATTATAGACATGGCATGTTTGTCTCCTTTGGAGTAAAGACAAAATGGATAGCTGTGCAAATACCAGATGATCCAGACCCAAGAGAAGACATTTGAGATGAAATGGCATGCCATAGTTTAGGTAGCCACCCTATTTCAGCATGGCCCCTTGAAATAATTGAAAATGCATTCAAGGCATTAAATTCATAGCATGGACCATGTAATGAAAAAAAGCACCAAGTCTTTCTTGGTTGCTATATATTGTAATCTATTTTATTGTTTTAGAGGAGATTTTTTTGATATAGGAAGTAAAAACTCTGCCAAAATTGAGAGACTATCACTAACACTTTGAGCTTAGTTTATTAATCATATTTCCTTATTTGAATGAGAAAGTAAGTTACTTTTAGATGTTGTGCTATCATAGTTTATGTCATTTAGGGGATTGTTCTTATGTTTATCTTCTAAATGTGTTTTTGTTGATTTGATGAAATGAGCAAAATTTGTGGAGATAATCAAGGTGTCTTGAAGGTAAGTTTGGGAAGATGTTATGCTATCTACAATTGCCTTTAGTGTGTTTGTCTATTTTCTATTTATATGTAAAGGACCTTGGGATGACTTTGTGCCCTCATTGTTCTTTGTATCTCACACTTTGGGCAGCTGAAGTAGAGACTTTGTGCTACACTTCTTTCTACTGGTTAGTATACCTTATTACCAGTCATTTGTCCCTACCTGAAAGAACTCTTGATGTTTCCTATAAGACCACTTCTGAAAGAAGAGAAGTGCCTTTAGTGTCTTCATCAAGATTTTTCCTTTGTGAGTATCATCTTTGAAAAAAGAGAGATGGATGGTGTTACCCTACCCCTGATTTTTATTTTCTGCATATATTTATAGTATATATCCCCTTCATACCTATAGAGAACCTCCCCTTGATGAGAGGAGAGATTTGTCCCCTTTTGATGTAGTAAACTTGCACACTAGGTTGACCAATCTTCCTTACTGTGGTTGATCAGACCTATCTTGCTTATTAGTTAGTTGATTGATAAAATATTTAGCCAATAGTATTTTTGGTGACTCCAATAGGGAAGAACAAGCAATTTAAAGCCTCAAGCTTCAAGCTAAAGTAGGGCCAATTATTTCCCATTTTTACTCTTTAATCTAGCAACTCCACACTATACCAAAAGCTAGAGAGCCCAAGGTGTTATTGACCTAGTCTTTGAGTTGGTGTAGCAAGGAAATTTTTATTTGTTTCCTCCACAACCTCAAGTTCAATGATCTAAGAGTGTTCCTCCCATTCATACCAAGTCACCAATACAAGGTAGAGTTTCTTTGTTTGCTATCACTAGAACTTTACCTATAAATACTCCACCTAGATTTCTTATCCCTATTTCTAGAATCCAATCATGGCAATTCAAGGCCCCTGGGGTAACTATTTTGGCCCACTTAATTTAACTCCACCCCTACATGAGCTCCCATGTAGTTCAAGGAAAAATTTTCCCAAATTATTTGGTGATGGGAAGGTTCATCCTGATGAACACATTATAGCCTTCAGTGTAGCCTGTGGCGTGATAGATGTAGAGTATGAAGACATAACAGTCAAGTTATTTGTGGAGACACTACAAGATGCTACTATAGACTAGTTGTACCATCTACAAGCTGAGTCAGTAACTAACTGGGACACACTCAAAGATAAATTTCAAGCCAGGTTTAAGCCTATAAAAGATGCACATGCCTTACTAGCCCAGCTCACATAGATGAAGAAGGAACCCCATGAACCTATGAGGGATTTCATAGCCAAGTTTGACAAGTTGAGGAACTAAATTCCTATAATTACTTAGTCAATAACTAAAAACCTCAAATGCTTCTTCATCAACTCATAGCTGTCTAAAGTGAGTTTTTTGCTGAGATGGGTTGGTCACATAGACCTTGCTATTGCTCAAGATTTGGCTACTAAGGTAGAAGATGACCTTATCTTTGTAGGAAAGATAAGGAGATAACGTAATAAAGGTAAATCCTCTTCATCTTTTGAATACTCACCTATAACCACCACTAATCTAATAGTGCAAAATCTAGTAAATGAATTGTCAGCTCTCAGAAAACAAATGGCCAAGGGATGTCATCTACTCCTTCATACAGAGATGTACCAAGGAGGACATTCTTCAATCAATCATACCAAGGTAATGCTACCAAGAATCAAGGGCAAGCAAATTGTTTTTCTCCACCTCAGAGGAATAACCTTGGCATTGAAGCACCTCCAACCATTTAAGCAGTGGCCTGTCTTGAAGTAAAATTAGATTCCTCCTCCTAGCCTGAGTTGAATCCTAAATATGATGCTAATCTCTTCACTGAGGAAGAAGAGGAATTAGCTAGCAACTCCAACATTGGTTTCCTGAATTACCAGGATGAACCTTGAAGTGAAGGTAATGTAGCTAAGGGATCATATGTTGTGTTCACCCAGTTAAAGAACTAGTCAGCTTAGCAAGCTAATAAAAAAATTTAAAGGAGCAACCTCAACTAGAAATTTTAATTGCTAAGAGGGAAACCGCTCTTCCTTTCTAGCCAAAGGACCCAGTGATTAAAAGAAAGGTAAGTACACCAAACATCCCTATGCCCTCTACTTCAAATTTACAAATCAGTCCTTTCCTTCTCAAAACTCAAAAGGATGAACTCCCATCCTCTATAACTAGTTCATTTCAAACATTTGATGTCATTAATCATACAAAGAAAACCAAAATTCAAATGTTTGAAATTGAATTCCTGCAGTCCAACCTTGATCAATTAGATAAATTGGTTTAATGTATGAGGAACCAAAATGTCAATGTAAGACAAGCACTTCCCAAGGTAGCTCATGATTCCCCTAAGAATGCACCCATCCAGAATAACCTTGTCATTACTCCTCCCACTATTCCTGGTAGGACTGAACCCTTTTATGTCTCCCTGCTGATAAATGAACATCAGCTAAATAATTATATCATTGATTCTGGAGCTTCTGACTATGTCATGCCTACCAAAGTGGTAGAATCTCTTGGTCTCACACTAACCAAGACATTTGGGAGATGTTTATCCATGTTAAACAAGCAAGCACCTCTGCTAAGACAAATTAAGGATGCCTAATTTACATTTGCAACATTCTCAAACAAGAGAATTAAGATGACTATCCTGGTGGCTGATGTCCTAACATCATATGGCATCCTTCTTGGGTAGAATTTTTACAAGGATGTTGGAGGTGATTTGAGCATGGACTTATCTGAAGCAAGGATTCCAGTCAAGGGCATTATGAAAATATTGCTCCCTGAAAGGGAAGCAAAATATGTGGTCACCTAATCATCAACACCTAAAACTCAAATTTTGTTTGAGTCTTCAAGCATGATTAACTACTTTTTATCCATAGAAGAAGTTCATAAGGCACTTGTTGAAGCTCTTAAAGGTGTCAACCTAGAAATACATTTAGTTAGAACAACTAGAAGAATTGTTGGAGTATAATGTAAGTGTGGAAGGATCTCCCACTCCAAATGAAGAAGAATCCAAAGAGGAATTAATATCAAATGAGGTATGGATTTTGGAATTTGATGATAGCTACTCCTTTATCTATTTAGGAGCTAGGGTTGTGTTATATCTCCTCAAGGAGATATTTTTCCTTCATCATACAACTTACAGTTTGGCAATACTAATAATACTACTAAATATGAATCTCTGCTACCTGGATTGAAGGCCACTAAAGATAAGGGCATCAAGCTCCTTCAGGCTAAAGGAGACATTGAACTGGTGGTTTGTCAGGTGAGAAACCTGTTCCAAACCAAAAATGAAAGATTGCGTCACTACCATAATCTTTTTTGGGACCAAATTGAAAACTTTGATGCTTTTAGCATCTCTATAGTTCCCAAGGAATTCAATGATAGAGCTAATGCTTTGGCCATTTTGGGCACTCTTTTGGTTCCTCACCCTAACTTTAAGGGAGACAAGTACACTATCAAATTAGTTTTTTGACAAAGTTTGCCTAACAATGCCAATCATTGGCAAGTATTTAATGGTGACCACCAAATCATTAACTTCCTAGAATAAAAAGGCAGCTTTGAACAACTCCACTTTGAATACAGTGAACTAGCCCCTAAATCAAATCTAGACACAAGTGAAGAATTCTTGCATCTTAAAGGGAATAAAATTCCTAAAGGATTGGTTTCCCTTGAGAAGTTGTTTGACAAGCATGACGGGTTCATTAACTAGTATCAAATGGATTTAAGCTCTTCTCAGGAATTTGGTTAGATAAATTTGGGTACCAAGGAAGATCCTAAGATGGTAAATATTGGGAAGTGTTGCACTCTTGAGAAGAGATCCAAGTTCATTGCTCTACTCTGCCAATACATGGATGTCCTAAAATATTCCTATGATGATTTGAAGTCACTTAGGCCTGAAGAAATCGACCATGACATTCCTCTCAAAAGCAATTCAATTCCTTATAAGAAAAAATCCAAATAGTATAATCCAAAGATATCAAGTACTATTCTATCTAAAATACAAAAAATGCTAAATGCTAGGATAACTTTCCCATTCCATCATTCCACATGGATTGCCAACATATTCCCTATGAGGAAGAAGAATGGTGAAATTCACCTTTATGTGGACTCTAAGAATTTGAATCAATCATCCTTAAAGGATAACTATCCTCTGCCCATCATGGATCGAGTGCTTTAGATAGTGACCAGTTTAGAGATGTTATTAATACTAGATGGCTTCTCATGATATAATCAAGTTGAAGTTGGTGAATTAGACCAGCACAAGACTACCTTCACCATGCCTTGGGGCACCTTTACATATTGAAGAATGCCTTTTGGTTTGATAACTGTTGGCACTAATTTCCAAAGAGTAATGTACCTTACTTTCAAAGATGAAATGGGTAAGTTTATTTTGGTATACCTTGATGACTTGACCATTGTTTCCAAGCATCGCCCTAACCATGTGCACCATTTGCAATAGGTGTTGGAACGTTGTCACCAAAATGGCATTTCTTTGAACCCTGAGAAGTCTATCTTTAGGGTGATAGAAGGGAATCTTCTCAGCCACATTATATCAAGATAAGACATAAATATTGACTCATAAAGAGTTAAGTCCATCCAGGAGCTTACTCTGCCCATGAGTAAGATTGTAGTTCACTCTTTCTTTAGAAAGGTGAAATTCTTATGAATGTTCATTCCTGATTTCACTAAGAAGACTCATCATATTGTAGATATGATGAAAGGAAAGGCCACTTTTAGCTTGACTAAAGAAGGAAAATTAGCATTCTAGGACATCAAGATAGCCATTTCCCACACCCCAATTCTAGTTTGTCCAGACTACAATAAGGAATTCACCATATATAGATATGGTTCCAAACACACACTTTCAGCAATTCTAGTTCAGCAGAACCAAGAAGGTGTGGAATCTCCCATTTCTTTCATGATTTTTCCTCTTAAAGCTCATGAGCTAAAGTACTCAAACATGGAAAATCATACCTATGTAGTGGTAAAGATAGTTAAGCATTTTCAGTTTTACATTATGAATTCCCACACTACTACCCTAGTTCCTGACACCACAGTCGAATCCATATTAACTTCGCAAGAGTTTGGAACCAAAATGGGGAATTGTATTGCTAAAATCTAGGAGTTTGATATAGTTATCAAACTAAAAAAGTTGGTGAAGGGAAAGGGCCTTTGTTAATTGATTACTGACAATAGACCTAAAGAATTAAAAGACATGCTAATAGTCCTCTTTGTCTCCATCACGAATGACTGGTATTCAAGTATTGCTCATTTCCTTACTTATGGTGAGTGTCCTACCCACCTATCTCATAAAGAAAGGAGGACTGTGAAACTAAAAGCTACCAAGTTTTTCCTCTGGGACAATGGCCTATACAAGAGGAGCCTTGATGGAGTGTTCCTTTGCTTCGTAGATAAAGAGCAACAAAGCCAAATTTTGAGGTCTTTCCACAATCTGGCATATGAAGGACATTTTAATAATCATGTAAGCACCCACAAGATTCTTCAAGATAGGTATTACTGGCCTACTTTGTTTCAAGATGCATATAAATGGGTATGAAGGTGTGAACTATGCCAAAAGTTCATTGGGAGACCTAAGTTAGTTGCCCTACCTCTCAAACAAGTGGTGATTGAAGAGCCATTCCAGCAATGGGGAATTGATTTCATTAGTGCTGTAAACCCATATTTAAGCACTGGACATTATTATGTCTTCATAGCCATAGATTACTTCACCAAATGGGTGGAAGCAATTCCAACCAAGCATGCTAATTTAGAAGTAGTATGTGATTTCCTCAAGGAGAACATTATTTCTAGGTTTGGGGTCCCAATCGAAATTGTGACAGATAATGCTACCTATCTCTCTTCTCATGAGATCACATAGTTTTGTTTTTACTATGGGGTTACCCTCTCCCACTCCTCTGATTATTTCCCACAAGGAAATGGTCAAGCTAAATCAAGAAACAAGAACCTGGTGACCATCATCAAAAAGCTAGTGGATGACAACCAATAAACATGGCATAAAGCATTGGTTGATGCTTTATGGGTAGACAGAATTACACCTAAGAGGGTGATAGGTATGTCACCTTTACAACTTTTGTATGGTCTCAATGTAGAGATATTGATCACCTTAGAATTACCAGCACTCAAATTGCAAAGGCAGTTGAAGATCAGACATATGTAAGCTTCATTGACAAAATGATCATGTGCTTGACTAAGCTAGATGAGTAGCAAACTATGGTGGTAGACCGAATTGCTACGCACCAAAGTTTGTTGAAGAAGATCTTTGACCAAAAAGAAAAAACCTAAGATTTCTAGATTAGAGATCAAGTCCTATTATGGGACAAGATAATGGAACCAAAGGGAATGCATGGGAAGTTTGATTCCCTATGGAGAGGCCCATTCACTATCCATGAGCTCAATGGTGAAAATAGTTTCTTGTTAAAGTATCAAGATGCCATGCCCTTTTCTCTACCTCAAAATGGGCAACATTGGAAGCACTTCAACTCTTAAAGTATCAGATAAGGTCATCTATACATGTGTATATTTGTATAGTCTTTAGTTCTATTTTTTGCTTTTCCTTTTCATTTTTTTGGCACCTTGCTTTCTTGTTGGTTAGCACAACTCCATAGTGCAATGTCACACTTCAAGGCACTGGGGATTCTAGTCTCTACTTCCATCAGTTGTTCCAAAATTTGAACTAAAGGAAGTTCCTCAACTAGAGCCAGGTATTGTTCCCAAAGTCTGTCACTCATTTTTGGGACAACACATGAACTATTTTTGGTCCTACAAACCAAAAATTTCAATCTTCCCTTTATAGAGTAAAATACTCTACATTCTATTTTGAGTTTCAATTGTGCACTCCAAATTTTGTCCCTACACATTTCAGTTTCGAGGCAGTAAGGGTTGTGACATAGGGCATGGGTTATGACACATGGCACAAATTTTTCATTTTATATAGGTTTTGTCTAAATCTCAAAGTCAAGCAAAAGCTACCAAGTGTCATCTATTGGGACACATTATAATTTTTTTCTAAAAGTAGTGGAATGTGCCATGTGTCCCATTATAACTCAGCAGAGTGTGACAAGTGTTTACATTTGCATTTCAAGTTTCTTATAAGTTTTAAAGCTTATTTTAATAATATTTTCTTAGAGTTCCATGGAGGGTGCCAAGTGGCAACTATAGAAGGTATTAATATGTTTTTCTAAATACAATGAAAGTCACCACGTGTCCCTTGTAAAGCTTGATGGAAGCTGCCAAGTGTCAACATCTATAGTTTCTTCCTTTTGTTTCATTATTGAGTAAGGACTATGGTGGGCCCTGAGTGAGTTGCTAAAAGTAAGTGAAGTGCACCAAGTGTCATCATACATGTGAATCCAAATGACTCTTGAATGTTTCTATAGTGTTTCTAAAGCTCAGTGGAAGCCACCATGTGTCATCTTTTGTAGGACTCTCAAAAGGTACCTAAAGCTTCTATAAGTAAAGCAAATGTTGACAGGTGTCCTCACCTATTTCATAATAGAAAATACCATGTGTCACTTATTAAACTCATTAGAAAGTGCCACCTGTCCCCATTCCACTTTTGGATCTATTTGGGTAAGAAGTTTTATGGATCCCATTTTATGTAAGTTGGTAAAGTTTCAAAGCAGCAGACTGTGACAGATGTCAAAGATGGAGCACTCCTAATATAAAGACATAGTAAAAGGGATGAAGCTTGATGGAAAGCAACCAAAGCAAGAAAAAAAGACATAAAGGAATTGCTGAGGATGATGGACCTGCAACCATCAAATTTAGGACAACCAACTAACCATTGGCTTTTAAATGATGATGGACCTGAAGACGTCAAATTTATGGCAATAAAGTATCCATTGATCTTTGTAGGATTAAACACGGACCCAAAGGAATTTAAAGACCTCTAGGCTAGAAGGGAGAACCACCAAGAGGAGGAACCAAAAGAACTAGAAAGGGGAAAAGATAGCCTGAGGGCTCAAATCATAGCAAAAAGAGGAAAAGGCCAAAATATCTACGCAGTAGTTATTTTAGTAGGTGGAATAGTCCACAAGGTAGATTTTTGAGTCCTCAAAAATTGAAGACACAACCTATTTGTCTCCTTTGGATTAAAGAGAAAATGGATAGCTGCACGAACACTAGATGATCTAGACCTAGGAGAAGACATTTGAGATGAAATGACATGCCATAGTTGAGGTAGCCACCCTATTCTAGCATGGCCCCCTAACAGAGCTAAAAATGCATTCAAGGCATTGAATGCATAGCATGGGTCATTTCATGAAACAAAGTGCCAAGTCTTTCTTGGCTGCTATATATTGTAATCTCTTTTATTGTTTTAGAGAAGATCTTTTTTATAAAGAAATTAAAAACTTTGCCAAAATTGAAAGACTATCACTAAAACTTTGAGCTCAGGTTGTTAATCATATTTTCTTGTTTGAATGAGAAAACAAGTTACTTTCAGACTTTCTATTGTCATATGTTATGTCATTTAGGGTATTTTTCTTATGTCTATCTTCTAAATGTGTTCTTGTCCATTTGATGAAATAAGTAGAATTTGTGGAGATAATCAGGAAGGTGTCCTGAAGCCAACTGTGGGAAGACTTTATGTTGTCTATAGTTTCCTTTAGTGTGTTTATCTATTTTGTGTTTCTATGTAAAGGACCTTGGGATGACTTTTTGCCCTCATTGTTCTTTGTATCTTACTCTTTGGGTAGCTAAAGTAGAGACTTTGTGCTACACTTCATTCTGTTGGTTACTACACCCTGTTACCAGTCATTTGTCACTACCTGAAAGAACTCTTGTTATTTCCTATAAGACCACTTCTGAAAGAAGAGAACTACCTTCAATGTCTTCATCAAGATTTCTCCTTTATCTATGAGTATCATCTTTGAGAGAAGAGAGATGGATGGTGTTACCATACCCGTCAATGTTATTTTTTGCATATATTTATAATATATAGCCCCTTCATACCTATAGGGAACCTCCCCTTGATGAGAGGAGAGATTGGTCCCATTTTGATGTAGTAAACCTACACACTATGCTAACAAATCTTCCTTGTTGTGGTTGATCAGACCTATTTTGCTCATTAGTTAGTTGATTGACAAAATATTTAGCCAATAGTATTCATGTGACCACTGTGTTATTGCTCAAAGAATGTAGTAAAGCATATTAAAATATCTTTCCTAAGAAAAACAAATCTTATAGGAGGTCAATACATGACATTACTTATGGAATACTAGTATCAAAATGTAATATTTGATGTTTGAACGTCATTAGTTCCTTGATTAATAGTTTATACATAAGTGTCATCTCATCTTCTAGTGAAAATGCATTCATAGAATTAATGACGTCCCATAATTCTAAATAGTTTTGGTACATATCTCAAAATTAATAACATCAAAGACTATATCTATGAACTCCATAAAGTCCTTGATTGAATATTGGGGTGGTAGATTTATCCCTTAAAATTATCTAAATGAAGATGCCATTGATGTATATATGCTTTGTACTACTTGAAGTCTTATTCCTTGTGATATGTATGATGCTAAAATAATTTATCTTTAGCTTAGTCATTATTATACTTATATTATCCTTGAGATAGTAGCTAAGGCTTTTTGTCATTATAAGAAATTGGGAGACTTATAATGTAAGTTATTTTGAAATTAATCATAGCTTAAATAGATATGAATTACCTATATAGGATCCTATATTGAATAATAGTTCATGAAACATAATGTGTAGTGTTCACTTTTGCTTTTATTTCCTATATAATTAAAATATTTTTAGATCAAGTTGGTGGATATATTTTAATATATTGATGGGAAGTATTTTAACCTTTATTTAGGCTAGTTATGGTAAGGCTAATAGTGATTTTGGTAAAATGTTTGCTAACTAATTCTTTTGGGGGAATTGGTTTAGGAATTTTGTGTTGGACAAAATGTCTAAAAAAAATTCTAAAGGAAATGGTCTAAGGCAAAGGTATAGGACAAAAGTTTTGAGGGACAGCCTCATAGGGAAAAAAGGCTATTACAAAATTCCCAAAAGGGACATTCAATTTGCTTAAAGGGAATTTTTTTATGAATAAGGGTCATCCTAAGGGTTATAAATGTCATGTGTCTTAGGTTTGAAGGGTTTAATTCATGGAAAAATGACCAAAGTGTCTAGTTCATAGGGTATTTTTTGTTGGGGAAAGGGATATGACAATTATCCCAAAAGGTAAGTAGTTACTTTGAAAAAGGTGGAAGACCTAGTAAAACAAAACCCTGAAGGGTATGTCCATAAGAAAGGGTTAATTACAAAAATGTTGAAGGGAGTTTTTCATAATGCAAAGAGGCTAGGAGAAATTTTTGAAGGATATGTCTCACAGGGAAAAGGTTATGAGACAAAAGTCTCAAAGGATAAGTGGCCACTTCAAAATCATTGAAAGATCACTTTGAAAATGTCTGAAGGGTAGGTTGGCAAGGAATCTAAATGTAATGTGTCCTTTGGGGGAATTATTTCAAAAACAATATCTACAATCTTAAACGATCACTTCTCTTTGATAAAATGTCTGAAAGCAAAGGCTAAGGTGTGGGACAAAGTTACAAAGGATAAGTCACATGGGGAAAAAGGGATGTTGCAAAATCCTTAAAGGAATTTATTCTAAAAAATAACCACAAAAATAAAGACAAAAGGACACTTCCACAAAATTTGAAGGGTAGGTTGGCAAGGCAAAAATGACCCTTCAAAAGTCTTGAATGATAATTCCAAAATGTTAAACGATAGTCTGGCACAATACAAAGGGTCCACTTCATAAGGTATTTTTCATGACAAAAGTCTGAAAGGATCTAATTTTTAAAGTCCAAGAGCAAATATCAAAGGGGTTGAAGGGAAGGTTCATAGGTTCCATAATGGAACTGTCAAATAGATTAGGCAAAATGCCTATGACAAAAAAACATGTAGACCTATTTCGTAAGAAGATTTGTTTCAAACAAAATGTCTGCAACAAATTATCTAATACAAATAAGTCTAAAATAATAGATCCATGTCAAATAAAGCACAAAGAGTAAATATAAAATGGTGTAAGTCCCAAAAGAATAAGTCTTAAAGATAGTCCCAAAAAAACATAAACTTTGAGATTAAAAAAATTGATAAATCAAAAGGATTTAGTCTATGAGAACACAATATCCATGCTACCTTGCCAAAATATGAAAATCCAAATAATGATTTCTTTCTAGAAGTTTAATAAAAACATATAAGAGAGATCAAAATCAAGACAATAATATGAAAAAAGTGATTCCCCATTTCCCTATGGGGAAAGGGGTGTGTTAGGTACAATAAATGGTGACTTACAGGAAGAATACTCCTAAGTATTCAAGAACCTTAAGAACTCTAGTTTTCAATCATAAATTAATCATGAAGTGTACCATAGAAGAATACTTAAATAATAAATATAAAGGAGACTCCTAATTTAATTCACATAAGATACTTGCCTTCTGATTTCTTAGATCTGTGTTAAAATGTGTAGTTTATATAACCCCTACTATGATGAGTTCTTCAAAGGCTTTGATGGGGATATAGGTTTCATTTTAGTGTTTATTGGGATAAAAAAAATAAGGGAATCTTAGGCATTACTCTACTATTATCCAAGCATCCATAGGCTTGATAGAGATACCTTGGGATCCTTCTCTTCTCATTGTATTACTTTTTTTATTTTGAACATGATGCATGGTACATTGACCTTATTTCATCATGTGAGGATTTTTAATTCTCTTTGAATTTTATTTAGATCTTTTGAATCCATCAGTTCTTTCTTCTTTTGTTTTCTTTTTTTCTTCTTTCAATTTTGAGTAGAAAAGAGAAGATATGGAACCTCGGTGAGCTAGTATAATTATAAAAAGAATATTACTAGAACATCCATGTTAGCCAAATATTATTCCTAGAATTATCACTTCCAATGGGTATTAAATGTGATATGTGAATTTGATCCAATAAAATAAGAATAATTTCAAAATTTGTATGAAGTACTCTGAGAATAAGTTCCACATTCATGGCAAAAGTATTTAGTTGTGACACAATTTAGAATAATTTATGATTACATAGCTTCATCTTAAAGACTCAAAAAAATGCAAAAATACACCCAATATGTAAACCAATCCCCATAGTGTCAAGATTTTAATCTCCCCTTTTTTCATAAGTCATAGGTTTAATTATTTTTTAGAGTTTTAGCTTGGTCATAGTCAGAGCAAATTTGATTCAGATCATCAAAGAAAGAAACAAATGACTAATCTAAAAATCATAAAACTAATATAATGAAACCATGAATCTAATCTAGAAAAGAGAATGCTAAAATAAGAAAGGATTAATATATAAAGTAGGTAACTAATTTAGAAATTAAAAATCTAATATAATCTTAAAACTACAGTCATCTATCCCTCAGTACTCAGTAACATCAACTAATGGTACAACTTTGAAGTAATGCTTTAGGAAGTGTCTATTAAATGGATATGTAAACTAATTGACTTAGAGTTTCTTCAGACAAAATACATTACTACCCATGATATCTAAAATTTAATAGGGTCCAATCCATAATGGGGAAAACTTGTGATGTTGTCCTTTCTTCTCATGGGATTTATCCCAAAGTATCACTAGGTTTGAAATCCTAAATTCTTTGACTTTCACACTCTTGTCAAACCACCTTTTGACCACATCTTGGTGTTTTTTGAATGTCTATAAGGCTTCATTACTAGAATCTTCCATCTCTATTATATCCAGTAGTCTTGATTCAAACTTATCATTTGGATCCATGTAATCTTGCTTAAATTGGTAAGTGGGCAGCTTCAACATGATGGGGAAAATTGGTCTATATCCATTTACTAAAAGTTAGGGTAAAGCTTTGAGGGATTACTTGTATCTCATCTAGTATGCCCAAAGAGCATACTTTAGTAAATTATACCAGTCCCTAAGCTTATCTCCTAATAATTTCTTGATCACATTGATCATATTTTTGTCAGTTGATTCTGCTAATCCATTTCCTTGAGGGTAATGGTTAGAATCTAACCTGATGATGATTTAGTGTTCATGTGCCAATTTATTAAATTTTACTAATATGAAATTTGGTCTATTGTCACAAACTAGATAGATAGGCCTATCAAATCTAGTTATTATGTGTTCCTCCAAAAATTAAATCACACCTTGTGTTGTAAAATTATTTATGGCTACGTATTTGATCCATCTAGTATAATATTTTATGGTAGTAAGTAAAAATTTATGGCCTATTAAATAATTTGGGTTGATGACACCAATAAATTATAAACCTCAATGGGAAAATGGCCTACCTTTCACAATTGGCTGTACAAGCATTGCTACATGTACTTATCTCTTGGCTAAAGCTTGACATTCATGGCATGTTATGACATGTGTGTGATCATCGTTAAAGATGGTTGGTTAATAGTAACCCAACCTCAAAATTTTATGGGATATGGCATTCCTAGAAACATGACAATTACGTATCTTCTGATGTAAGATAAATAATTTCATAGTTCCTTCTATATAGGACCTCCTTCTTGATCATGTAATGAATGGATTTGACCCTCAAATCTCTCCTTATTTCTCAATTGATATCAGGGGAACAAGTTCCTATAAGTAGATTATATATTATGCCAGTATACCATCCTCCTTTAGAGACTTGATCTTGACATACCTCTTCAATGATGATGCATATATTTGGTTTAGTCATGATTTGAACAATGCCTTGACCTCTAAAGATCCTCATAGGATTAATATCTATGTCAAATTCTTTGAGCTTGGCCATCTATTTGCCTCTATGTTCTCCTAGCTTCTTTTGTGATAGAGTGAGATTAATAGAAAGGTCAGGCATGATGATAATGACTTTATTCCTCAATTTGTAGTACCAAAACATATTTACTACTTTGACGGGGGAAAATATTTGTTTTCCAATCATATAGTACCTAAGTTATGCATGTTTTAGGTTCATGCTCATAAACATGATTGAATGCTCAGTTTCATCCTTCTTCTACAAGATGACAACAAAAATTTAATGTTAAGAATCAAATGAGTATAGATAAAAATCTTGGTTGAAATTAGGCTTAAATAGTATTGGAGCCTATGATATTGCATCTTTAATATCTTATAAGGAGTTTTGGGCTTCAACTATCCATTTTATTTTGGCATCTTATTGGAGCATGATATTTAGTGGTTTGATGATCTCTACCAATCCTAAGATGAACTTCCTCACAAAGTTAATCTTTTAGAATAATGATTTGAGATCCTCCTTGTTATTTGGTGGTTAAATCTTTGAAATCACCCAATTTTTTTTGGATCAATGGTGATCCCATCTTTAGTAATGATATGCCCCAATATCTTACCTTCAGTCACTTTGAATATGTTTTATTTGGGTTCAATGAAATACTAAACCTTCTACATCTTTCAAATATGGACTGTAGGTGACTTATGTGGTCCTTATGATTTTTTAAAAAAATACTATAAGATCATCCATGTAGATAATTATGAATTTTCCTATCAGTCCTTTGAAGGGATCCATTCCACATTTAAAGGTATATCTTGCATTTATGAGGCCAAATGACATCCTCTTATACACATAAGTTCCCCACTTCATGGTAAACACTATCTTTATAATATCCTCAAATTACATCAATACTTGATTGTAGCCTAAAAATCCATCTAAGAAGGACATCAATTTAGAACCACTTACTATCTGTATCACCTAATCTAAAGAAGATAAAGGATAATTGTCCCTTTCAGAATCCTTGTTTAGATTTCTAAAGTCCACACATAATCTGATCTCACTACTCTTCTTTCTTACTAGGACTAAATTGGCCACCCAAGTAGAATATCAGATTGGGAAGATGATTTTATCACTTAATAGCTTCTCCACTTCTCTCTGAATGAGGGGCTCCAAAATAATATTGGCTAACTATTGTATCTATATAAATGGTATGTGATCTAGCTTCAAGAGAATCATATGAGTGATGACTTGAGGGTCATACAATTATAGATATTCATATATCTAGGAAATGACATCCCTGTATTGAAAAATTAAATCCTTTACTTGTTACCTTTCTCTTAGAGTGTAGTTGAGACCAATATTCACATAATGTGGGTTGTGCTCATCTCCTAGATTCTTTTTCCTAAAATCTAATTCATTGACCTTTGTTTATCTTAGTAGTTGTGCCTAAGTATATATGTCAAATATCCTTTCTAAGGAAACTAATCCATCTGGAATTTGGTTTTCTTTAAGTTGAAGAATGCCCTCTTTGTCTGATTCCTCTTGATAGAGGTGATTAATGTCCTTTTCATTAATGATTTGGTATTTGAAATCCCCTAAATTAGTCAATAACTAAATAATCTATTGGTCATCATCCAAGACCTAGAAATTCTCTATGTTATCTAGAATAGAGGGATAAGGAACCAATTTAATAAATAACTTTTTTAACTTAGACTCCTATAGTGGCTCGATATTAGTAGTAGTAGTAGTTAACGAATCAATTGTCTAATTTTTCTCTCTGAGGAATGTTATAATGTTGAAAGCTTCAAATACTTCAATCAAGTCCCATGATCTATGACTGTATCTCTTTAGATAAGACATTTCGCATTCATATTTATTTTTGATTTGTTTAACCACAATTTATGAATCAACAAATACTTTTATTTGCCTTACCTTATTCTTAAGTGCAAATTGTAATCCTAGAATTAGAGCCTCATACTCAGCTCTATTGTTAGTGTATAAAAACTATAGTCTGTATGCTACCAAGAATTTCTTACCTTATGGATAAATCAAGTCAATTCACATTCCTGATACTTTCTTGGATCTTATGCCATCATAGTGTAGAGTCTATTATTGATTGGAACCTTTAGTTTTTATATTATGCATTTGATTATGGGTAGTAAAATTATAGATACCAATGATGAGTGAGTCATACTTGACTTCTACATTCTTGACATTATATTTATAATGGTTTATTTCATTCTGGGCTATCTATCAATTTTGATCTAATTCATAACTCCTCTCCATGGTAGCCATATATGGGAAAAGTGTATGGAAAAATACCCATTGAGTTTTTTGGACCAATCCCTACTCAATAATAGTCCATAGCCTTCTGGTATGTCCAGTACAAGAATATCAATGATCATCTAGAATGTCAGTTCATATGCCACTTGAATGTGCACATTGTTCAATTATCCAACTACTAGGACCATTATTTTATCCAATTATGAAACTATTATTTTTGAAGGACTTGGTGTTAAACCAAGATTTTAGCATATGGAAGTAGGAATTATAGTTTTAGAATCCCCTAAATCAACTAAATAATTATGAATGTTCTTACCAAAAAATTGGATAGTCAGTAAAAATGGAGTAACTTTGAGCTTGTTCTTATACATGACATTGGTGTTAGATGCCTTTGATTTATCTATGGATGCTTTCATATTTTCCATAAGTGCCTTTATGGTTATACACTTATAAATCAGCTCATTTTATTCAATGATCTGAGTTAACTCATGGATGGTTATATTTGCCTTGATCTTCTTCATATCTTCTATGATATTGTATCCTCTTTTGCTTGGTTCTTCCTTACCCTATTACTAATCAGTTCCCTTGGGAGGGGGGATTATTATCTAATTTGGGATTAAGAGGAATCATCATGGTATTTGGAGAATTCAATGTTATAAATGGTGTAGACACCTAAATTTGGCCACCAATGACCTTCAATTAGGATTTTAACTAATTCTTACTAAAATACACAATTTGACCTAAAAACACTAAAGCACATTAAAAACTTTGAAGCTGGTATAGTCAAGTGCTGATTTTGGTTAGGGTATCTTGAAATGGGGTAGTGTAATTTATGGGTCAACTAACTTTTATCAGATCATTTTGAGTCAGAATTCTAATTTTACACCTAGGTGCTCTGGATTGTTTTTTCCTATCAAATCTCTTGCATAAGACACATGCCTTTCTTATTTGGTGTTGGTAACATCCTGAACGAGATAAGAGATAAAATACATCTAACATTGAATTCTAATTCTAATATAGTCAAATTTTGGACCCATAATAATCCATTTTAATCAATTTGATTAATTTGTGTACCAAGAGCCAAAATTTTCACCAAAGTTGACTAATAATGTTTTAGGATAATTAAACAAAATTAGGGCCTTAATTTAATTTTCCATGGAAACTTGTTGAATTCTTATTTTTAAAAATGAATATTGAATATCTGCATCATCAAGTGACCTCATTTCTTAGGAAGACATCCCTAAGCCACAAAAGCCACAAATATCAGGATTCATACCTCCCATGCCTCATCAATGCCCTTTATGCCTCTTAATTTCCCCTCTATCCCAAATATTGATGAGCCTATTTATTAATTTTAATTGAAAAATTAGATCAATCCTTAACCACACATTTCAATCTTGAGATGGATGATTCAGGTTGATTTTGATCAATCTCAAAAATCCATAAATAATAGGCCTTACCACATGAATTTTAGTCCTTGATAATTCAAAGTTATAATGCAAAAATGATTCCAAAAGCTATTGAAATTAGTGTTACAATGCCAAATTGATTCCAAGCCAAGCCAAGCCACAAGCCACAAGGTACCAAGGAGAAGAGGAAATAGCCAAGCCTCCTTTGACAAAGACTTCATGACCATGAACCAAGAAAGCCAATTGGAGAACACTCTTGGAGCATCAAGGAAGGTAAGAAATGTGTTTTTATTGCATTTTAGTTGTGCTTTGTTTATTTGTTTTTTCACTAAGCTCACCCTAGTAACTAATCATGAAGGTGTTAGTTTAGTGTGTTTTTATTTGATTTCATTCACTAACACAATACTAATCTCCCCTTCTTAGTCAAATTAATAATTCACATAATGGCATACTCGGTTGGGACATTAATAGCTTCACAAAATTGATCACAATACTCCCTCAAGTGACTAATTAACCTTTATTATCTATAATCTTGGAGTGGGAGGCTTAAAAGAGTGAAAAAAGTAAGTAAAAGAAGTTTTTCTATAAGTGGTGGGTTTGAGTGGACATAGTTGTGGGATTGTCCTACAACTCATGGTATTGTCATTTAGACTCACATTATTGTGCTTAGCCATTTTTTATTTTTGAAATAACTTTGCATTTTTATGAAGGGTTAACAATATCACTACTTTGGAAGTCATGGGATTACTCTAAAACTTGTGGGGTTACTTAACTGAGTCACAATATTGTCTAACCATTAGCAATTAAGAGACAATACCGTAACTTTTAAAGTGGTGAAATTATTCTTATACTAGTTGAATCATCAAATTAAGTCATAATATTGTGACCAAACCACCTATGATTTATAATACCATAACTTTTAAAGTTGAAATATTGTCTTGGAAGTAGCAAGATTGTCATTCAGAGTCACGATATTGTGACTAAATGATTAGCGGTTAGTTACAATAACACAACTCTTAAAGTTGTGGCATTATCCTACAACTAGTGGGATTGCTCTATCAAGTAGTAGTATTACACCACTGTGTCAACCTAAGATCTCATTTTTCTAAGTTTATTGTTTCATCTTTAAAAATGCTTCAAAGCTAAACCACTTGCTAACATTTGTTTTATAGGACCAACTTGGAAAATAGCTAAAACTTGTTTAAATCATCTTTTGTATGATTTAGAATGAACTAAGAATATTATTTTTGTGCTTAATATAACATTTAGGTGCTTAACTAAGTATTTAGCATTAATTTTCAAAGCATACAATTTTAAGACCAAGGGGTCAAATGAACACCACCAAATCTCTCATTTGGGCTTAAAATTGAACACATTTGTCAAATTTCTTTTCATTTTTTCAATTATAACTTTATTTTCACAAAATACAAGGATGTTACATATATGCTCTTCCATTTTTCCCCTTTAGGGAACCTTTGGAATCAATAGTGTTTTCCTTATTTATAAATTTCCTAGTCCAAGGCATAGAAATAACATCATCTAAAGCACTCCCCAAAAACTCAAAAAAGTATTGGGTTACCTTGACAACGACCCTAAAGTCTTTCTATTTTATGCTTTCTTTATTTTCATTTAAACTTGGCTTGTAAGGGGGACCTCATTACCTCTCGTGAGTTATCTATGGGAGATTTGACCTAAGGTTTCACCTCCTAGCATTGACATCATTTAGATCCATATTGGAGTTGCACATGGGACATAGTGGAACTTTGGACATCACACTACACTGAGCAAATAATAGGATGTAATGGCTGCAAAAAAGACTAGACCTTTTTGTAGCAAGTCGAGTGATATGGACCCAAAATCCATGATTTTATTGTGCATTGTTTGACATGAAAGTCATTTTGTAATTGATTCTCCTAGAACATTTAAAAACTTGTAGATCTTAGACAAATCCCTAATTGTCATGGAAGAGTTGGTGCAAGGTACACCTCAAGGTCTATGTCATATTACTCTCATTTAAGAGAAGGTGGGTGTAAAAACCCTAATATATAATGAAAATTTACTTTTGGATGAACACTTTAAAATCCTCTCAAATGATGTATATTGATGGATTCCAACAATACCAAGCAACCTTGTCAGTTTAGGATCTAATAGAGATTAATTAGTTGGTTTTATCCTATATTAAAGTCTTGTTTGGAGTTAAAACTTTGTGTAAATAAATGATACAAACCAAAACACATGGTCCTCATTTTCCTTTTAATAAAGAGGTGTTATGTTGCCCATGTGAAATCATTAATTTGCCTTGTTCAAAGCTCATCAAAACTTGGAGTCATATCATCCACTTTGGCACAGTTATGTTACCCAATTGAGTCTAGACCTTTGTCAAAGTTTTGTAAGTCATTTATTTATAATATAAATTTGAATTGAACATTTATAAGTTCATAGGGTTGATTTTTTAAGTGGGTTTTCCATTTTCACAAAACTTGAGGGAACTTAGGTTTAATTTCTAATTTGGGTTGAAGGTTGTTTAAGACTCATGATCATTATCACCACTTGATAGACTTAAATCATTTTGTGCTAAACACTTTCACTTCAAGCCTATGAACCATAACATTTTGAGTCAAGAAAGGTAGTGTTATGCTATCAAATATTTGATTAATCATCTTTGCTTAATATTTATTGAAATAAACACTTTGTTTTATTGGTTGAGTAATTTAACATGGTTATGTTGCTCAAATCATTTTTCCATTATTTCACGGAACCTTTTTACATAATGTCCAAGTTTTTTTCATTTTTTCTAAAAAGCAATTCACATATACCTTTAGTAAAGTATTTTTCTAGCATGGTCACAATGTTCACATTTTGTCTAACCTATTAGTTATAAAGATCCTATTTTTATGCCATCATTTGTGAGAAAATAAACTATTATAAAGTACCGTTTTATTTCATACTTCATACTTAGTTGGTCAAGTTTATATCCAAAAATCAAATGACTAGTGTTTGTTATAAGTGTTTCAAATTTATTAGATTAAAAATCATCTTTATTTCAAAGTATATCTTTTGACACCATTTGGCTAAGAGTCAAATCACATGCCTTGTTTGAGCCTAGATTTTGATGCCATGTTTGGCCAAAAGATCTAGCAACTTTTGCTTTTCCTATATTAGACTAATTTGAAACACTTCAATTGTATAGCTTGGAATTTCAATTTTTGGTCTATTTACTTGACTATATTCATGTGAAATGTGAAGCATTAGATACTTAAAACTAGCTTATTTCCTCACAAATCTTTGCATAAACCTTTTTGATCCTTTTGATAAATCTAGACCAAGTTTGAAAATTATATTTTAGACATTGCCTTTTTAGATTTTGTAGAGATCTTTAACCTTTTATTGCAAAGCATTGACTATGGATCCCAACATGTATTCCTACACTCATAGTGGACTCATGTACAATCTGGGGATTAGTAATGTCGTTGTGTAGGAAGAAATTGTGCAAGACCCATATGTAGATAATATTGCTTGTGAGATGGATCCTTATCCCTCTTATAATACTCAATTAGGAGAAAAAATCCAAGATACATTGATTAAATATTTGGTTAATACACCACCTTATTCAAAATAAGACCAAGAACAAACTACATAATACCTTAGTACAATATCCATAGTTGATGAACCAATTCTTCAATAGTCATGCTCTACTAATACGCCTTCCACATATGATCCATTTTTATTTAAATTTCATTAGTTGGAGAACAAAGATGATATTTTGGTTCAGGATATAGAGGTAGGGCCAAGTTTCTAGCAAACTTCCCCCATCATAATTTACCAAGCCTAGTAAGAATGCCCCATAACATAATTTACGATCAATAAGATTATTTTAGAAATCCTTTAGCTCTAGTCTAAATAATATATCAAGACCCTCATATGCCTAACAAAGGAAAAAACCTCATGGAATACCACTTTAGCCAAATGTAGATGGCATATCAAACATACCTAAATCTAGTACGTAATTTGAATCAAATGACCATGGTGATCATACCTCTTATTGACTTAGTTCTTTCAATAAGAGTTACAATTAGAGTTCAGACCCATTCATGAAAAACACTTTGGTAGAAAAATTTATAAATATGCCTATTATTAAATAAGTGTCTTTTTATTCTATGAAGAATAATGAGCCAAATATAGTGGACAATATGCAAGCAATGTCCAATCCAAATCAAAGCTGTACTAATGCATAAATAACTAGTCAACAACATGCGCTTGTAGTTAATACCATGAGTGGATCATCATACCAAGGAATAGGAGATTTTTCACCCCAACCTTCACCACCTACTTCCTAGCCTTCACTAGTTGCTTCATCAAGTGTGTAACTCACAAGATTAGGTAGTCAATTAACAACCAATGTCACACCTCAAAAGTAGAATGTGATGAATCCTACTTCTCCTAAATAAGGGATGAGTAGTATTCCATAATAGTAGGCATAATATAATGTACCAATGTAATATATGTTGAATATATCACCACCTTAACAAGGGGAAACTAATGTTCTACCTCATTAGGTAGTGGTAAATACACCTCCTCAGTGACAAACTAGTGTACCAATCCAAAACCAGATGATGACTAGCCAATAATGTGTAAATATTGGTTAGTGATAGATGTTGAATCTTAAACATGTGATCACTCCCAAATAAATATTCATGCAATAAGGAGGCTCTCATGTTTCTAAAGTACCTACTAGACAATAATTGGTTCAAAATGTGCCGTAATTTTAGAGATATGGTCTTGGTTTACAAGTTTCAACTCAATAGTGAGGTTTAATTAGTCAAAAACAAGTCTATTTTCAACCACAATAGGCACAATATAGTTATATCCCTCCATCCCAACCATAAAATCTTCTAATTCAAACCTTCATAGCCAACCCAAACCAGAATATCACACAACCAAATGTGTAATTCTAAGTACATCCTAATCTAGGTATATATATATATATATATATATATATATATATATATATATATATATGTCTAGTCCATTTCTCAACCCAACTAACATACCCCAATAGATATCTCTATCATACCTTGGTTAAAGTGTCACACTTGTGGCCTCCCAACCATCTACCCAAACCAATGTTCTCCCTCAAACCAATGTTTCTTCTAGTTTCCTAGCCTAAGAATTACAAAAAATGAAGGATGTAATTGTTGCCATTCAAGTTGGGAAATAGACTAAAATTTTTAAGTTGGATGATGTATGTTATTATACATTCAACATGAAGTACTTAAAGATATCATTTCCCCAAGATATGACCATCAAAATTTGACAAATATAAAAGGAAAGGTGACCCTAAGGCCCATTTAACTATGTTCTTTATCACATGCCATCTAGTGGCATATAGAGATATATAACTTTTGTTATTGTTTCCAATAATCTTGGCTAGACAAGCCTTGGATTGGTTATTAAAGTTGCCTCAGAATCTAGTAATAGATTTTGATGATATTTTTGATAAGTTTGTGTAGCACTATTCCTATAATCTTGAACATGAGATTTCATTAGTTGACTTGACACAAGCAAAATAAAATGTTAGTAAGAGTTTTGTAAGTTATTTATAGTGATGGAGAGCCCTTGCAAGTTGATTCACCCATAGTTTACCATATAAAAAATTATCCATTGTTTTTACTAATTTTTTTTGTGGTGAGATAGCTTATCATCTATAACTACAATGTGCACATACTTTCAAGGAGATCATCAACAAATGATTTTTTATTGAGTGAGCCCTTATTAATAATGCGATCATCAAGCTTATATTAACTAGTCATAACTAAGGTACCAATTAGGGAAGTGGCCAAAACCATCATCCAATCCAATTGCAAGCATCACAACTAGCATAGGACAATAACCAAGATAGATCAAAACAATTCAACCATAATAGGAATGTTATGGGAAATGGAGTAACTAAGTTACATCATGTCAAAATAGTGCAAACATCATCTACACCACCTTTTTAGCTTACTCCTACCCAAAAATATCTCTAACCAATGATGTAATCACAACAACCAAGACCTACAAAATAAATACAATAACCTTTACCATTGCAAAGCCCTTTTCTAAGGAGAATTGTGCCTATGCATCATGTCTTTAGTGATCTGGGAGATCTTATTCAATCTATATTTTGAAAAATTACTACTACTAATCTAATTTCTTGACCTATACTAAAGCATTATCCATAAGGCATTCATTATCTTGATTAGTACCATGAAAATTAATTTTATGAATATCATCAAGTCAATATGCATAATCTATGAATATGTGTGCAAATCAAGCATTTGATTGAGAATATGTTAGAGAATGGGGAGATTTAGATAATGTTGCTTCCACCTCCAATTAAACTCTTAGGATTTATCAAAACCCATTTCCCCAACATAACACACAATAATAGCATAAAAATCAACAACAAAAACAACATCGGATGGTGCAACAACAAAATCAATAGTATCAAAATCAAATTCCAAACTAGTAGAATCAACAAAATCAATAGAAAAACCCAAAACATCAGAACAATGGACAAAACCAAGGTCAAAATGGTAAAAACAAACAAACCTACCATGTAGTTGCACATGAATACAATAGGGTTATAGGTCATATTATAGGGGGTAGAGTTAACACCATCTCCATTAATCCTATACTGAGCACTAATAAATCTATACCATTATTAAACAATACCACTCAACAAAATTACATGGATAATCCTTCTTTGACCTAGGAACACACATAGGTGACTAGAAAATTAAGACTTACACTTTTAGACCTTATACCAATAACTCACCCTTGCCATGTGACCACATACAAGTGCATCGGTAACCAATAATTTTCTTATCTAGTCCCACACCATACCCAAGATTTGTTAAAAATTATGGTCCAACATGTAATCCTGATGTGTAGTCACAACTTAGCAATCAAATATTACTATCCCAGGCCCATAACCATCTACCATTTTTCTTGTTATCCAACCAACCATTTAGACTCAAAATAAACCAGTAACCATTGAACAGGATAAGAAGTTTGATATTATGAAACAATTACAAAAGACACCGGCATAAATTTATATTTTTGATTTGATGTAAACGTCAAAAATATATAAAAAAAATTGAATGAGTTTTTAACCCAATACATTATTTCTAGTAACATATCCCCTAATAAATTTCAAGCTTTGGTTGGACACCTAGTTCTAGCCCAACAAGTCACATTTAACCAAAGTGATATGTCCTCCCTTAGCCTGCTCCATAATAATCCATTGTACATAGATTTTTTTATAAATTAGCATAAAGTGAAATGTGTCCTTATAGGTAATGGATCAGGCATCAACATAGTGTCTCTAAAGCTCATCAAGCTTCTTAGGTACATAATGGTATATCTCTAGCTAGAAATGATAACTATCAAAGCCTATGATAATTAGGGAAGAAAATCACAAGGCACCATTAACTTATCAATTATCATTGGGCCTTTTACCCATGATACACTTTGCAATGTGCTTGATCTTTAGTTATCATATAATATGCTTCTAGGTAGGCATTGGTTACATGAGATTCATGAAGTCCCACCAATTCTGCACTGATGTATCAATTTTTCCCACTCAAGGATGGAATTGAATATTCTAATAGATTTACACCCATATGAACACTACAAATATCTTGAGGCCAGGTTTTAAAGCCATAATTAGCAATACATCATGAATCCAAGTTCAAATCAATATAAAGGAAAGACCATACTTATCAGTCCTCCATAGGATATTTACATAGATCTTAATACCATAGATTTCCTTTCCCACATGCCACCTCTTAAAGCATCTAATCATTTCACCATTTTAAAAAATGGCCTAGGGAAGTATGTAACCCATGATACCTTCCATATTGCTAATCTTCCTTAGAATCCAAAGACCTTTGGGAAACCTAAAAATACCCCACACATGCATTGGAAATAAATAAAAAGATAAGGGACCTATCATGTTTGTACCAATATCTTGTCTAGAACTAGACCCTCTTGAAGGGGATCAATCATAGTTATATAATGACAACCAAGTTGATTGTTATAAAAGTACAAAGTATCCTATTCCCAATAAGATCATGGAGCAGCAAGATTATGAAGGAAGAGGCCTTAGACTGAGTTAACAAGGAACCATTGAGCTAATTTTCATGACTAATTATAAAAGACCTTATAGACTTAGATTTAAACCACCTAGGGGTGACCCCACATAGCTTATTTGAGCTTTATCATCAATGGCTAGTGATGATTATGTTGATAGTGAAGTAGAGTCTGATCATAGCCTCACCTTTGATGACCAAGCTGAGACTAATCTATTAGATAATAATACTATATGTACTCTTACCCCAATAATTTGTCAAAACCCGTTACCATTATAATATTTTGAACTGATAGATTGGGACCAACAAGAATCTAATTTGCCAATTAATGAGTTTTAGAATGATGAGGCATTCTATGATATTTTAGGCCTTAGAGACAACATTCCATTGGGAGATCATAAATCAAGATTCTCAATTACATTAGATCTTGAAGCCTATTTTGGAAAGCGGGTGAACACCCTTAGCCAAAATCAAATAAATAAAACATTGAGGTGCCAAAGTGAAAGCTTTTTAAGATACTTTTTAACTAAAGAAAAAGTAAAGATAAAGGCCAGTCTAGTGGTGGAAACCTATTTTAAGTGCCATTAGATAAGGGTGTTCATTCTTCTTTGAATTTAAACTAGGAGACCACTAATGATGAACTTGCCTATAGATCTGAGTTTAGTTTTGTGCAACAAAAAGTATTTGATCAAATTATTCAAGAATTTTTGACTATTTTTAGCATGTGGCTATATCTCCCATGGGGGACACAAAATCGTTATGCATAGGAGACATTGAAGAGCAAATTCTAAGAGAGGACCCTAATATAGTCCAATAGTTCAAGTCATTACCTACTATCCTAGAATGTGATTTGACCCTTCTAATCAAAGATATAATAGAGGTAAACATTGGGACTTCATCAGACCTAAAATTTATAAAATTAGGCATGTCCCTCACTAAGGAGGAATGTGAATTCTTTACAGCTATATTGAGAGAATTTGTAGATATATTTGCATGGGCTTATTTTGACATGCCAAGTTTGGACCCTGCCTTAGTTCTACACCACCTTGTGGTCAATCCTAATGCCAAACTAGTGAAACAAATGTTGCATAAGATGCATCCTCACATTATTATCTTAGTAAAGAAAGTGTTGGAAAAAATCTTAGAAGAAGGATGTATCCAGTCCATTGACTACTTAGAATGGATATCTAATGTTGTACCTATTAGCAAAAAGCTTAAAGGAGTCAAAATCTATACTAATTTCTAAGACAAACAAATCTTATCCTAAAAATGAATTTTAATTACCTAATAGTGACATTATCATCAAATCCATGGTGGGTTATGAAATTATTTCACTCATAAATGTCTTTTCAGGATACAACTAGATCAAAATAACACCTAAAGACCAACATAAAATAGCTTTCACCATTTCATGGGGAACATTTTATTATCAGGTAATGTCATTTGGTCTTAATAATGCTATAACTACATATAAAATTTCCATGACTATCATATTCCATGTTATGATCCATGATATTATTGAAGACTATGTTGACAACATAGTAGGAAAAACTAGGGCCAACCATCTAGCAGTGCTACGTAAGATATTTAAAAGATTATAGGAGTACAAAGTTAGACTCAATATAAATAAATCTGTGTTTAGAGTAACCTCAATAAAATTACTTAGCTTAATCATGTCTCATAGAGGCATTCAAGTCGATCTAGCCAAAGTCCATGCTATAACTAAGATACCACCACCAACCAATTTGAAGCAACTCCATAGTTTGTAGGGTAAGATCCAATAAATTTGATGCTTCATCTCTCAGTTATCAGACAATTGTCATCCATTTACACATCTTCTAAAGAATGGATTTATATTTCACTAGGATTATCATTTCCAAATAGTTTTTTAACAACTCAAGGACTATCTAGTTAATCCACCTATTTTGTTACCTCCTATACTAGGAAGGTCATTCTTGGTGTATCTATCAGTTATGGATAATGTCTTGGGGTAAATTTTAGCTCAACATGATAGCAATGGAAAAAATCATGTAGTATACTACTTAAGCCATACCTTGGTCACATATGAACACAACTATGCACCTATTGAAAATGCTTGTCTATCCATGGTCTTTGTAACTCAAAAATTGTTCCATTGCATGTTGAATAATAAGACCATGGTCATTTCAAAAGTAGATCCACTCAAGTATCTACTATCTAAAATACCTTTACAAGGTAGAATGGTCAAATGGATCATGCTTCTTAGTGAGTTTGAATTAGAGTATGTCAATCAAAAGGCAATCAAAGGATAGGTCCTTACAAATAAACTTATTAAATCACCCCTTATAGACATAAAACCACTCACATTTCACTTTCCTAATGAATCCATAATGATCATCATTGATACATATCTTCAGGAGTAGTACTAGAATCTATATTTTGATGGTTCATTTACTACACATGATTGAGGGGTAGGCCTCTTATTTATTACACCACATGGGGATCTAATCCCTAAATCATTCAAAATCAATTTTCCTTATACAAAAAACATGTCTAAGTATGAAGTACTTATCGTAGGACTTATATAAGAAATATGCTAGAACATATCTCATCTCTAAGTTTATGGTGATTCTCAGTTAATCATCAATCAGGTCACATACCATTTCCAACCTAAAGATGACAAGTTGGTTCCATATAAGGCTGTGGTCTATATCCTAAAGCAATAAATTAAAAATATAAAATTTGAGCATATACCAAGGGATAGTAATAACACTATAAATTTCATGGCTAATATTAGCTCTTTGATTTGAAAAATAGACAAAGCTAAAGAGTATTAGTTCCTTGTCAAGAATTTATTTACACTAGCTCATGAACCTTCAACTATTGCAATGATTTATGATATTATTGGTCCTAAACCTATCTAGAAATTAGAACTTTACAATTACCTTCATGACCAAGTTATACCACCTAACCTATCTCAAAAACAAACCAAAGCCTTTATTCATCTTTCTACTCATTATACTCTACTTGGATCCACCCTTTACTTCTCTAATTTTGATGGAACTCTACTTCATTGTTTAAATTTAGTAGAGTCTACATTAGCAATAAGAGAATTTCACAAAGGAGTATGTGGAGATCATTCTAGCAGGGTAGGCCTATCCAAAAATCTCTTGTGTACTAGTTATTATTGGCCCATAATGAATGTAGATGCAACTACATATGTAAAGAAGTGTGACAAATGTCAATGGCATGTTAATCTAATTCATACCCCATCCTAGACTTTGAAACTGATGTTGACACCATGCCCATTTTCTACATGGGGACTCAATCTCATTGAAAAGATAAACCCCACTTCATCTGGTGGCCATAAACATATCTTTACCACCATTGAGTATTTCACTAAGTGGGTTGAGTCTATACCCCTCATTTACATGATTATAAATAAAATTTCCAAATTCATCTTCAACTATGTCATTTTCCACTATAGTATCCCCTCTACCATTATATCTAATAATGGAGGATCATTCAATAATAATGATATCAACAAGCTATGTACTGAATATAACATCACACAACATTTTTCTATAGCATATTACCCTCAAGGTAATGGCTAGGCTAAGGCATCAAATATAACCATTATCAAAGTTCTCAAAAATATTATCAATGATGTTGTTTATGATTGGCACTTACATATATTCCTTTCCCTTGGGCATACCATACCAATCATTGTACTCCCATAGGATCCACTCTATATTCACTTGTTTATGGTATTGAAGCCATGCTTCCCACTGAGGTTGAGTTACCTTCACTACCCATATCTTTCAAGCATGTCATAGATGATCACGACTATTGATTAGCTCTCCTATGAGAGATACACCTAATTGATGAAAAATACACAACTATACTTTAAAAACTTTAGGCATATTAGAACTGATGCAAAGGCCACTACAATTGGCATGTCAAGTATATAACATTTAAACTTGGTGATCTTATTCTTAAAAAAGACTAAAATAATACCATGACTAATAATAATCATAAAGGTAAATTCAAACCAAACTAAATAAGACTTTTCATCATTACTACAAATTATGGATTAGGAGCATACTAGCTCACCACACCATATGGAGATGAACTTCCTAAGATGATAAATATTATTCACCTTAAGTGTTATTATGCTTAAATGCTAAGGTGTATTTTCTGTAAGGATCATTTCATGTTGTGTCATTTTTTCCCTATTCTTCTAACATTTTATCATTCTTTTTGGCCCATTTCATCTACTTTACCATCCTGTTCTATCGACCAAGCGTGTTCTAAAGCCTAGTTCATTTGACCTGGGTTTTTGCCATTCATTACACATTTTTAGCACTAAGGAATTTGATTTATTTGATTAATTGTTTCAAGTAATTCAAATAGAGATCATATTTTGGATCAATATGATAAAAGTTGTGGTAGTTGCATCCTTCATTTGTAGTTCTTTTCTTATTACGGATCTTGCTACTAATTATAACTACCTTTGGGAAAATTAGTACCAATGATCTATGTTATTGTGTCCTAGTTATAAATACTTATGGATAAACTAGGGGAAACATTTGTTTATTGAGCCTTGACTTACCAACTTGTGACTTCCTATGCCATACTATGCCTTTCTACCAATTGTGCCTATTTTATTCGAATTGACTACTACACTAGTCAAATTCCTCCGCTGTACGATAGAACTAAAATGACTTGAGGTCTTACTCTAAAACTATGTAGGTAGTGCTTGATGCTTGTTGAGGTTAGCTCAATCACCCTTTTTTCCATGTTCTCACTATTTTGTGAGGAAAATAAGTTTGAATTCTCTTGCCATTTTGAGAGCAACCTATGTTTGAATGCTCTCTTTATTTTGTGAGCAACCTAAGCTTGAACACTCTCACTATTTTGTGATCAACCTAATTTTGAACACTCTCACCAGTTTTTAAACACCCCAAGTTTTCATGATCTCACCATTTTTCAAACAACCTAAGTTTAAATACTCCCACCATTTTACAAGCTTAAACCATTTAATATTTCATCATTCTTGATCAAGTTGAGATACTTCATATATTACAAAAACATTTGTAAAATCATTAGAAAAAACCAAAAACATTGACCATTTCTTTGTCTTAAGGATGTTGGCAACCCTTACTAAGTTGTAATAAAAACACTTGTCACTTAGTTTCCCCATTCCTTTTGGCCTTTTCTCTCATGCCTTTGCCATTTTCCAAGACAATTACTATTCTTCTATCACATCCATTCTATTTATTTTCACTAGTTATCATTTTCTTCCCATTCCTTAGTAGAACTACATTTAGCCTAAGGTTTTTATAACATATTACATCCATAGAAATATGTAGGTACTATCCACTTGCCTAGTACACATGAAGACAACTTGGCCACCCCCTTTCATTTCTTTTATTCCCCCATTTTGTTCATTTTTTAAGTTATCACCTATTTTCTAGGGGCAATGTTTGTATGGTTTCTATTACATTATTTGTTTGTTTGTTTCTACTTATTTTGTTTGTTTGTCACTCTTTGTTTGATTTTAGCACTATTTCCTTGATTTGGTTTATGTGTGTTCATTGGGTGATTATTTTCACATGATTACACTTGAATCCATCCATATTCATATATTTGCATTGTCATCATGGTTTTTATCATTGGTGCATTATTTTCTACTCAATATTGGATTACAAGAGTTAGTCTTCATGTATATTTCAGCCCAGTCCTCATGATGTTATATCATGATGCCTATCAACATGTGATATATCAAACCTCAGCTTTGAGAAGTCTATTGATCGATGGTGGCATCAACATCTCTTCAATATTAACATCCTAATTAAATCCCAATCATATTCTAGATAGAGTAATTAACCATGAAATAATTTCAACCTTTATTAGTTCAGACTAGCATCTCCCTAATAGTAGGTTTTTTCAATTCATCATTACCCTCTATGAATAAATTACCCTCATCATTATCTAATCAAGAATTTTTTCCATAATTTGGCTCCAATGATTATAACCACCTATGGGAAAATCATTTCACATCGTCACACCTACATTTTTCAATGATTATAACCACCTTTGGGTAAATCATTATGTTTTCACCAAATTTACTTTTCTTGCCCAAACAAGGGCATCTATTTATATTGTTTGGCTTTCCTAACTAGGGAAACATTGTCTTGTTTTTCTATTCTTACTAGGGTAGCTCCATCTTCTGAATTATTATAACCACCTTTGGGAAAATCATGGTGTTATCATATCGCATTGCCACTATCAGGGTACAGTGCTTATAATTGCCTTTGGGAAAACCATTGTACATTGTCTCACTTATTTTATCAATGATTTTTACTACTTTTTCAATATAATTATGTTTTCACCCCATCATCTTTCCTTTCTTTAGTCCCCTCATTTCACTTTTTTCTTTTTGAGGGACCATTTGCTGACCTTTCTTTGTGTAAATTATTCCCTCAAGGGAGAATCATATAGTTAGTTTATCATCTTTACAGTTGTAGGCATACAAAACCTTTTCATTATTTGAGATTATGTTACTATGATTATAGCTTGCAACACCTTCCCAAATAGGGGTAGATTGTAGATACCTAAATCTGGCCACCAATGACCTCCAATCATGCTTTTGACCAATTCTTACTAAAATACACAATTTGGCCTAAAAAAACTAAAGAACATTTGAATATTTGAACTTGATATAGTCAAGTGATAATTATGGTTAGGGTATCTCTAAATGGGGTAGTACAATTTATGGGCCAACTAACTTTGATCAGATCATTTCAAGTTAAAATGCCAATTTTGCACTTAGGTGCTCTAGATTGATTTTTCCTATCAAATCTCTTAAAAAGGACATGTGCCTTTGTTATTTAATGTTGGTAATGTCCTAAATTGGATATTGGATCCAACACATTGGACATTGACTTCTAATTCCAATCCAGTCAAATTTTGGACCCATAACAAGGCATTTTGATCAATATGATTAATTGTACACTAAGAGCCAAAATTTGCACCAAAGTTGACTAATAATATTTTAGGATAATTAAACCAAATTATGTGCTTAAGTTAATTTTCCATGGACACTTGTTGAATACTTGCTTTTAGAAATGAATATTGAATATCTACATCATCAAGTGTCCTCATTTCTTGGGAAGACATCCCTAGGCCATAAATGCCACAAATTTCAAGATTCATGCCCCTCATGCCTCATAAATACTCTCCATTCCTCTTAATTTCCCCTCTATCCAAAATACTGATGAGCCTATTTATTAATTTTAATCACAAAATTAGATTAATCCTTAGACACACATCTCAATCTTGAGATGGATAGTTTAGGTTGATTGTGATCAATCTCAAAAATGTATAAATAGGAGGCTTTACCATATGAATTTTAGGCCTTGATAATGTAAAGTTATAATGCATAAATATTCCAAAAGATATTGTAATTAGTTTTACCATGCCAAATTTATTTCAAGCCAAGACACAAGAAATAAGGTGCCAAGGAGAAGAGGAGATAGCCAAGCCTTCTTTTGTGAAGACTTAATAAGCACAAACTGAGCAAGCTAATCAAAGAACACTCTTGGAGCATCAAGGAAGGTAAGGAATTTGTGTATCTTGTATTCTAGTTGTGCTTTGTTCATTTGTTTTTATTCACCAAGCTCACCCTAGTAACTAGGCATGAAGGTGTTAGTTTAGTGTATTTTTTATCTTATTTCATTCACTAACACAATATTAGTCTCCCCTTCTTAGTCAAATTCCTAGTTCACAAGTTGTTGCTTGTCTGTCAAGCTATACACACCTCTCTAGAACTATGAAAAAGCATGAACTTCATCCATATTATCTTTTGGCTCATTATATTATTTGCCTAAAAAGGGAAATTCATGAGTTTTAAATAACATGGTAGTATTAAAAGATCCAGGATTTGAATGGTGCTCAAGTGGATTATGCATATGATCTTTTCTGACCACCTCTCTCTGAAAGATTTTTAATACTATGTAGAATTTGATGCATTTGAGCTCACCATGCTCAGACATGTTATGAATCCTATACCAATTTAGAAGAGATTATTCTACTATGTTGATCTCTAAAATCTTATTAGGTTATTTGGGCCTATTGAATGGTCTATTGTATCTCTGGAATCTAGTATTTTGATTGCCAGTTGGGCCATTTGCATTGCCCATCTTCCTTTGCATGTTCATGAAATCATGGCTCAAATTTTAAACTTTATTTTGAATATAATATTTTTCTAATTATATGGAATTTTTACCTTATATAATATTATTATGAAGTGTAGCCACTTGTTGGTTTTACTATATCCATTACCCATTACGTGATTGTTTAGGTAGCTAAAATTTTATAACATTATTTGCATCAATGGAGGTAATGTATATAACTGATTTTGGTTGAATTTTGGGATTTTCCACCTTACATGTCAGATTAGATTTAGTGATGGAAAGGCATTTTTTACATTAGGTATTTCAAGCATTTATAGATTGAGTTATCTATCTATAGTGATAGCCTCTTTGAATGCTAGTGCCAAAGTGCTAGCTATAATTAATCTTATAAAAAACACAACTATGGTAACATCTAAGTCATTATTATACACAATCAATTCTAGTGTTGCCTCTAGTTTATATCTTGAGTTCAACTAGTTGTGCATCTTATACCATCTTGTGTTAAAATCACATATGGGTTGATTAGGTTTTCTCTTCATGTTGGTGAAGTGCTAGTATACCAAACTAGGATTGGTGACCTATCCAAAATGTTCAATTTTTTTTTGACATTTATCCCAAGAAGTTATATAATTTTACATTAGATTCAAATACTAAGTCTTAAAGTAGCTTTAACTAATTTGACATATTTCTTTGCTATCCTTACTTCTGAAGGATAATAGGATGGTAGATAATTTTTGAGATTTAAAGGAAAATCATGCACATATCTTATCATGGTGATAGTAGATCCAACTAACTAGGGTTTTTATTGGGCCATTGGTTGATTAACGAGTAAGGGGTTCCTTATTAGAGGGGGATTATTCTAGACTAGGTCTATTTGTATAATCCTAGGTCTCCTATAACTAGTCAAGGGTGACACTAATAAAACATCATAGGAATTATATTTGGTCACTCTCTTGGGTGACTCCAGTGTAACTCTATATAAAGACTAACTACTATAATCAAAGGTGATGGTCCTCCTTATAGCACCAATTCAAACTATTGATGTGGGTTTTATGTACACCATATCCTTAATAAGTTAGCCTCTAACATTTTATGATCTCAATGGACATAAACTCCCCTCTAGGGAATGAGTTATAGGTATGTAGTTTATTTCAACCTATTGATAGAATAGGGGCAGGGTGTGTAGGTTGTTAACAAGCTTTTTTGGATGGAGGTGTGGTTCTAATAGGTGTAGTGAATCTCTACATGAGTTGGATGGGTGGTTGGATGGTAGTATAAAGTGGGTATATCCCTAAAACAAACTCAAAAAGGAGGGTAAAGTAGGGTAGAAAATAATACTCTATGGTTCTTAGAAATCACTTCCCTATTTGGTTTCTAAACAAACTTATGCTTTCAAAGCCTATGCCTATTGCTTTTAGAAATTGTACAAATACAATCAAACATGGATAAGCGGTCTAAGGAAATAAAGATATAGGAAATTAATAAGCATCAGACAAAGGTTTCTCCTTTTAGGGTATCTATTACACACCCTCAATCAGAAGATTATGACTCAAGTTAATGAAGTATCTGAGGTAGCAATTGCACACACAAAAAAAACTAAACCAAATAATGTACTAGTTCACATTAAAAAATATGATTCAATTTTAAACTTAACTATGCTAATCAATATGTTTACCAACCCTTGAGTAGTTATTTTACACCTAGTTTGTTAATTAAAATAATCAAGAATATATTCACAACTTTAGCACACTAAATATTTATCAAAACTTATAAGCATGGAAATAATGACTAATTGAATATAATTTAGAAAGAAAATACTTAGACACTTTGTTGATGATCAAAATTGCTTCATTGTTCCATATTCAAAATTGTCTCACCAAAAATACTAAGTTGGGTTACAAATACATATATAAACTTGGGGAAGGAGTCGCCTTATCCCTAAAGTTCATACAAGGTCATTACATGTGGTAGTTAGAACATGTAGTTCTAACTATGATCTAAAACCATATAAATGAAAACTTATAGTTATAAAATAAATAAGTTGACTTTTCCAAAACTATGCAATATGTGCATGTGTACAAAATATAAAGACTCAACTTTTTATAATAAAAGTCTCAACTATAAAAAATAGTTCTAAATATGTCTACCATTATAAAATTGTATATGTATGAAATCTTAGCCTATCAAGGCTTAGTAGTATAAAGCACTACGTGTACCTTGGTCAATGTGGCTATTGTGGTGGTAATTATAGTAGTTGAAACACCACCATAAGTTTGTTTTTTCCTCACTTCATTCTCCTCATAGACTTTATGCAATGCATCGTGTTTTTGTCATATAATTTTCAAATTTAGCAGCGATAGTTTATGAATTATTTTAACCTACCCAAAGATATTTGCATGTTCATCCTTAGTTATATGAAAATTATTTTCTAAAATTTTGACCTTGGTTACCTTCTTCTGGGCCTTACTCAATTTTGATTCTATTTCTTCAGGTGTTAGTCCTTTTAAGCTCTATTTGAAATCATCTGCTACTTTTTGAATAAGATTATTAAAATTGATCCTACTTATCAATTTAAAAGTGGCATCCTTAACTTTGGAAAACTTCAATTCATGAAAAATTTGGAGGAGTTAGGCCTCATGAACCTGATACTTGAGGACTAAATCCCTAATTGATTATAGCCATTATTTTTCCTCTTCTTGCTTAATGACAACCAAATTCAAGGGATTGGATGCCTCTAGTGTTGTCATGAGGTCAAGATGACTATATAGAGATTTGATAGTGTACACAACTAACATATTTAATTTGGCACTATCATCTCTCAAATAATTAAACAATTGATTAGCATTGGTCATATGAGGGGCCATCTCAACCTTCATAAACTCCATAACCTCTAAATAATTATAACATCTAGAAGTAGCCTCCTATACCTTAGCTTCTATACCTACAAAAATGTGTACCATATTTTCTTACTCCTTTAGTTTCTCCAAGTTAGCCTCTAGTGTCTATATTTCAAACTCAAGCTCTTATCAAGCCAATTATGTGCCTTCATGGATAACAACTATTGCATCCTTGTGTGCCTGTGCTAGGTATGGAATATTTTCAACATATGGAAACTAACCTAGCTACCTATTTTGCCTCTTTATGAGGGATAAAACTTATTTCTTTCCTCAAGGATGGTTTTAGTACCTTTTTCTTCCTCCAACTTCCTCTTCCTCACTCTATGAGTGCTACTAAATGGGGGATTGAATAGAGTCTACACTGAGGGGAGCTCAATGATTTTGAAGCTTGACATTTAGGAAGCCTTGCTTCTCAAGTCAACTACCCATGAAGTAATGTCCAATTGAGATACATTAGAGGTTGTGATAAAAACCTATTCATCAACCTCTTTTTGAGCCTATTATTTATTTTAGGTCTTCACAAGGATGTTAAGTAGTGAAGGCCATATAATTTTGGAATAATCCACTCTTCCAAATTGAGGGAGTGGGTGGACCAAGATGATTTGGGGCTTGTCCTTCCTCCCACTTATAGTATTTGATACTATAGTTTTTTATATGGAAGATGTGGATGGCATTGGAAGTGAAATTTGGGTGGAATGGGCATGAAGTTATGGGGTGGCTAAAGTAGACTACACCTTCATGGTCACCTTCTTATTCTTGAAGGCTTTGATAGTAAAATTAACAATAAGGAAAGAGGAGGTAGGTAATGGGAGTGTGATGAAAGTGGAAATAGAGGGACCAATGGTAGTGGTGGTGATGGAAGATTAAATGGAGGTAGAAGTAGTAACTTCCACCTGGGGTGACCCTAGCACATAAGAAATTGAAACTTGTCCAAAGATTGGTATAAAAGATAAAGGAAAACTCATAAGAGGTTGGTTAACTAGAGAAATTGGTGTTATATGTCCTAATTAAAGGCTCATTGCCTTAGTTACCTCCATCTCTACTTCTTCATTAGAGTCATACTTAATGTATTTGATCATTATAACCTCTACCTCTTGAGATGTAGTAGGTAAGCTAATCAATTTGAGTAATTTGTGCACAAGGTGCTTAATCATGCTTAAGAGATAATTAGCCCAATTCAAGGTATAATAAAAAATTCCATGGAAACTTGTTGAAAACTTGTTTATAGAAATTAATATTGAATATCTATATCATTAGGTGAACTCATTTCTTGGGAAGACATCCCTAGGCCATAAATGCCACAAATATCAAGATTCATGCCCTCCATACCTCATCAATGCCTTCCATGATGCCCTCCATGCCTCTTAATTCACCCTTATTCTAATTTCATGATGAGGATAATTATAAAATTAGCTCTAAAAATTTAATTAATTATCAACCACACATCTCAATCTTGTACGACTACCTATAGGAGTCTAAGGATTTCTCTTATAAACTAGAGGTGTTTTTAGTTGTGTGGGGGAGCCCTAGGATGTTGATGCCACTACTTCTAATGTTTCTATGCCAATAGATTTATAAATTTATACCTAGTTCATAGTAGTATATATTGAGTGGTGCCCATAGTTGGATGTTCTACTGTTCCTCCTTCCTCATAAAAATATAAGCTGATGGGATCCCCTACTTGTGCTCCTCTACTAGAATTGGGCTTAGGTATCTTGGGATCTTTCTTTATAGTTTTTAGTTTTAATGGGAGGGATTGAGATGAGGGACCTACTTGGTCCTTGGATTTTTCCTCATATTGTCCCCTCTAAAAATTAGAATGCTCCCATCCCTTGTATAGATCCTTCCTATTGTCTAATTCTCTAGTAGTAATCAAGGAATCATCTTGGATCATTCATAAATGATCTTCCTTTAGCCTAATGATTCTATCTCTCTCCAAAGCATCCTCATCAAATTTTTGATTAAGAAAAATAAAATCATCAAGATATAGGGTATGGATGTAAGGGATGTTAAATCCCTATATTTGATTTTAAACTTTCCCATGGGGATCCAAATATCTATGTGTAAGCATGGGGAAAGGATAACTTTTTTGCTTGCCACCCACTTTCATTAAATACTTCTTTATTGTATAAACCATCCTTCTAATTGTTATATGTTCACTAAAGAATAAGGTTTTATTCTCTCTAGATAAATCTTCCTCAATACTCCATCATAACTAAAAAGTAATTTTTTGCTCTGCTAACGTTTTTGGGATGTACTTGGGAAAACACAAGGGATTGATCCTATTCCCCCAAATCATGATTACTATGAAGTTTGGGTAGAGGAAATAATCCTATTTTCCATTTAATTAATTTATAATATTTCACATTTTAGGCATAGGCAAACCATGAATGTATTTCCATACTTAGGGATATACATCCTCTAAAATATTGATCATGTTTTTTGTATATGCATATACGTGAATGAATTGATAATGGTCACAAATCCTATTATTTTAATAATCTATGGCTATGGTCCATAATTCCCCAAGTTATATAGAATAAGTAATCATTCCCGTATCCATCAGATAAGACATCATGTAGAAATTTCTTGAAGGTGTAGGACACCTATCCTTATGAATTATCTACTTTCTCAAGTGAAAGATGATTATTTCACCTAGGGCATATGCATCATAGTGGGTGAACATCATATACAATAATGGCACCTAGTCTAAATTGACAAAATGATTACTTGGCATACCATATAATTGATTGAGGAGAGCCATACCAATATGAATCCCCATTATAATTTTTTCAATTTAAATTCCACCTTTCAGCTTCTTCCCCTTTCATGTAATGGTCTGATCGAGGAGTACCCATGAGGAGAGTGCCTTCTTAATTGAACATTCTTCATCAAACTACACCACTATGTGTTTATCGAAATAAGCATTAGTTATGATTAAATATAAATACCTTTGGAAGTCATCTATAGATATGCACACAACTATTATGTTATTGCTCAAAGAATGTAGGAAAGCATCTTGTAATATCTTTCTTTAAAAAAATCTTGTAGAAGGTTAATACACAACATTAATTTTTGATTATCAATAAAAAATGTAATCTTTGATGTTTGAATGCTAGTAGTTACTTGATGAATAGACTATCCACAAGTGTCATCTCATCTTCTAGTTAAAATGCATCCATAAAATCAGTGACATCCCTTAATTTTGAATAGTTGTGGTATCTATCTCAAAATATTATAACATATAAGATTGTATCTATGAACTCTATAGAGTCATTAATTGAATATGGGGATGGTATATTTGTCCCTCGAAGTACCCTAGATGAAGATGTCATTGATATACTGATATATATATATATAGACACACACACACACATGCATACGCACGCGCGCGTGCGCGCGCGCACACACACACACACACACACACACACACACACACACACACACACACACACACACACACACACACACACACACACACACACACACACACACACACACACAAACACACAACACACACACACACACACACACACACACACACACACACACACACACACACACACACACACACACACACAAACGCACACACACACACACACATATGCTTTATGCTACTTGAAGTCTTATTCTTTGTGTTATGTATGCTATGCAAACAATTTAGCTCTACCTTAGTCATTGTTTTACTCATAATATCCTTGAGATAGTATATAGGTTTGTTTATCTATATAGGAAAGAAAGAGACTTTGAATGCAATTTACTTTTAAATTAATGATGGATTCAATATCTATGAATCACATATATAGGTAGAAGCTCATGTGACATAAATGTGAAAAGTTTACTTTTGCTTCTATGTCATATATAATTCAAACTTTGTTAGCTCAAGTTGGTAGAGATGTTTTAATATATTGATGGGAAGTATTTTCACCTTTATTTCATCTAAGTATGGTGAGTTTAGTAGTGCTTTTGGTAAAATTTTCACTGACTAATTCTTTTAGGGGAATTGGTTTAGGACTTTTGTGTCAGACAAAATGTTTTAAATAAAAAATTTGAAGGAAATAGTTTATGGCAAAGTTATATGACAAAAGTCTCGAGCGGTAAACTCATAGGGAAAAAAATCTATTAAAAATTTCTCAAAGGGCACTTTCAATTTTCCTAAAAGGCACTTTCGTATGATTAAGGGTAATTCCAAGGGTTCTAAAGGGCATGTGTCTTAGGTCCAAAGAGTCTACTTTGTGGCAATATGCTCGAAAGGTCTACTTTATAGGGTAATTTTTAGTTGGGAAAGGGATATGACAACTATCCTGAAGGGTAAGTAGTCACTTTAAAAAGAGTAAAAGGCTTGTGAAAACAAATTCTTGAAGGGTTCATTAAGAAAAGACCAAAGGGCACTTTTCATAAGGCAAATAGTTTGAGACAAAGTTATAAAGGATAAGTTTCATAGGGTAAAAGGTCTGAGATGAAAGTCTCAAATGGTAAGTGGCCACTTCAAAAATGCCAAAAGGCCACTTTTAAAATGTCTAAAGGGTAGGTTAGCAAATATTTTGATGGTCATGTGTCCTTGGAGGGAATTGTTTAGTGGGAATTATTTTAGACAAAATTTTCACAACAATTATCCTAAAGGGTCACTTCTCTCAGATAAAATGTTTCAAATAAAAGGCCAAGGTGTAGGATAAAGTTCCAAATGATAAGTCACATGAGGATAAAGGGCTATTAAAAAATTTCCCAAAGGATTTTGTTTATAAAAATGGCCATAATAATAAAGACTGAAGGACACTTTTATAAAATATGAAGGGTAGGCTGGAAAGGCAAAAAGGGCACTTCAAAAGTCCTGAAGGATAATTCCAAAATGTCAAAGGATAGTTTGGCACAATTTGAAGGGTCCACTTCATAGGGTAGTTTTCATGACAAAAGTCATGAAGGATTTACTTTGTAAAGGCCAAGAGGAAATATCAAAGGGGTCAAAAGGAAGGTTAAGAGGGGCCAAAAGGGGAATGCCAAATACGTCAAGAAAAACTCCTATGGAAAAAAACCCACAAACTAATTCCATCAGAAGATTTGTTTCCAATAAAATGTCCACAATAAATCTTCAATACAAATAAGTATGCAGCAATTTATCCACATCAAATAAGGCCTAAGGAGTAAAGGGAAAATGGGGTGAGTCTTGAAATAATAAGTCTTAAAGATATTTTCCAAAAAAAATAAATCCTAAAATTAAAAAACTTGATAGATAAAAAGGATTTAGTCTATGAAAACACAATATCCATGCTACCTTGCCAAAATATGATAAGCCAAATCATGATTTCTTTCCATAAGTTTCATAGAAATATAGAAAAGAGCTCAAAATGAAGACAATAATCTAAAAAAAAAATGGGTCCCCATTTCCTTATGGGAAAAGGGGTGTATTAGGTACAATAGTATGTATATCTTTTAGATTAGTATGTGGATCTACATGATATAGTGGTTATTTATGAGGATCATGAGAGGAGTTGTTACTCTCAATCACACTCATAACTAAATGATAGTGGACTCTCATATTCTCATGTTCCATTACTATTAGAGGGAGGTGAAGATGCATAGTTTGATTAGTTCATTATTAAATGATGTTTTATATGCCATAGTTGTATCATGTTAAACATTTGACATATATACTTTGATATGTTTTCTACTGCATTGTAATTTTGTATATGTTATTAAGAAATGTTGTAAGTGATAATTAGTTCATGTGATGACATTAGTATTTAAGGTGTTGATATATATGATTATTCTCTTGTAAGTGAACTTTGTTAAAAATATTAAAAATTTTAACACGTGTAATTGATTTGATTACAAAATATAAAATGAGCTAATCAACCTCATGGGAATATAAATTATGCACTATAATTATTGTTTATATATTCCTTGTGATATTATATATCTAGCTCTATATTCTTAGAGATATTTTGATGTGTATTAGTTACTTTTGTAAATTGTAGTTGATATTGTTGATTCATTTTTGATATCTTCAAGGTATGAATTACACATAAAAATCTTTAATCTTTTTTTAACTAATATCCAAGTTTGTGTAATTTGATATGTGTTAATATCATGGACCTTGTTGTCCTTCAATTTTTATCTATTTATTTGAAATGTTAATAAACCACCTTATAAATTAAAAGATAAACTAGTATTATATTTATTCATTGTTTAAATTAAAAGATAAAATAATATTATCCTTATTGTTTCATTCATTTTTTGTATCCAAGGTTGTCTAAAAATTACATTTCCTTATGGAATGGTATTTTTTAAAACTAATAATATTCTCACACTCTTGAATCCCAAAGTGATTGGTAAAATAATATGTCATATATTGGATCCATGTGTATTTTGTAAATATTTCTCATTTTATCCCACACTTTCAATAAATTTTATTGTAAATGTATTATGTTTTTGTGTATTATCAATAATAATATTTGATTTATGTGTATTATTTATGAGTGCTTGAATGATCATTTGTTCTTTTTGAGATCTTGTTATCTTTATAGGATTTCATTTTTTACCTTGTTGTCTAATTTTTAAATGTAATGATACCTTTATCTACAAGTTTTGATATATTTTAAATAAAATCATAACAATAATTAATGCAATGTCCATTTATACCATGATAAGTGAAAATTAGTTTTAATTTTATGTACGCTAGATTATGAGGAGGGTAATAATATCTAGGAGGAAGAGGATTAATTTTTTATCCAATAATGTGTGTATAATATCATGTGGTCAATGTCTAAATTTGTCAAACTAAAGTGGTTTTCTATTTTAAAAAGTAGATTGACTCATTTTATGTGTTGCTTTGTAAACTTGCTCCATTTTATTGAGTACCATATCTTGTTCTATGATTTTAGTTATTTACATTGACTCATCTATCTTATGAATGGCATTAATTAGTTTCTTTCTTTTATATATTAAATTTTAATTCAATTATTTATTGATAGCTTTATACTTTTGTGAAGATGATCATAATTGATTACACTTTTATGTTGTGTAATTGAGATCACATGCATATTTAAACATGTCCATATATATTTTCTCAAAATAAATATAAATGTTATGAATAGATCCTTATTTGGTGGAGATAAAATACCGATACTAAAAATAAATTGCTTTTCAAAATCTAAAGTTTTATAAGTTAAATAATCCAAACTATTTTTGAATCGTAATATGTAATATTTTATAAGTTCATTAAGACCCTATTACAAACCTTGTATATGTTCCAATTTGAACTTAGTCACTATGTGTTTGTGATAATATAGTAAGAATTCATCTCCTAAATTTTTAAATCTAGGTAAGGATACACTATGTGAGAGATAAAACAAATATGTAGCATCTCTTGTGAGACTTATATTGAAATATTTGAGCATAATATGTCCATCATTGCTCCATCCTAAAAAAAAAATTATATGTAGTTAAATGCATAAAATGATCTCCATAACTATTGAGCAAAGGTAATTTAGGCATAAGAAAACATATGTTTAATATGAATTTTATATCTAGCTTGTGTAATGGGTTGACACAAGATAAAATTATCTTTTATATTCACATAACATGATGTAGTTTATAAAGAGAGATCAATAAATTAAATTTGGAGGTCACTGATAGCTTGCATCATGGATATAATATGACTAGTAATAATAGTAGTGGTTTGCTAGTGTTTAATTATAGGTTGTAATTGATCATATATTTTAAACATTGGGATGAGAGACCATGATAAATTTAACTACATGGATTATGAGTGACTTTTTAGATAATATTATTAAAAAATGGATTCATTGTTTATCTCATCACATTTAATTTTGATTGAAGTATACACATCACATTGTTATTCATTGGATTCTATTGACTTAGTATAGGATATAAAGTCATTATAATTAAAATTTTCATGAGAATTTCACTCTATGAATATAGTAAGAGTATCTTAGGAATCCTTAAAAAATATGCTAGGATCATCACTTTGTAAATATAAATATACTATGTCACTTTTTGGTTGCATTTCACATTCATTTGCATCCTCTGATATTTCAATAAAAGTGTATAAGTATTAATATATGTTATTACATTATTTGTAACTTCTGAGGATTATAAATATTACCATAATACTATATATCATTAAGCATATATCAATCATAGTTTGGGATATAATACAAATTTACATCATATATATTTTCTAATAAGGAACATGGAATAACACACATTCTTATCATTTATTGGTTATATGTGATGGCTATGCTTTTATAGTTTATATTGATTAAAATAATGTATTGTAGTAGAAAACTTAAGAGATAAGTAGTGTGCACTAATTATTAATTATTCACACATGGTGTTTTGTGAGATATTAATAGAAAGGATATATTAATTATCAATATGCTCATTTTTCTACTTTATGAAAATAGGAATACAAGGGAGGAAAATATGTAATTGGTTTTTCAGCTTATGAATTAGTATGCTCACTTTCATCTTCACTATATTTTTCACTATTATACCAATCATCTTTATTTTCACTATCTTAATCATATTCATAATCATATTCAAATTTATCATAATAATATTCTTTATTAATTTAAGAAGCATCTTAGATTGTAAAAATGTGATAATGAGTCCATTTATGATCATAAGAATAATATGTAGCAATGTTATATAATATTAAATATAAAGGATAAAAACCATTGTGAATTTAATATTTAGAATCCATTTTGTATTTTATAACTCAAAATATATAAATTATTACAATCATAAATCTTAATTCTAACAAAAAATAGGTCATACCATGAAGAAAACAATGTCAAAAGTTTGTAACTAGGCAAGGTGTGGTTTCTTTGTAGGCTCTCAAATATAATAATATTATCCATAAATAGGGAACACAACATAAAATTCAATAAATATAGAGGTTAAACCATTTTATACCTAAATTATACCATCTCTAAGGTATATTGAGAGTAACTTCTTGGGGCTAAGCATTTATGAGTGCACTAAAGAACAAATGGTTATAAGCTTCATATGCATGAAAAATATAACCCTATGAATTTAAGATATAGTTTCAGGTATGTGGAAATAAATACCCACATATGATTTTATATAATGGATTGATTATTGGATCATTACCCCTCACACCATGTCTCAAATCAAACTAAAGACCACTTTTCCTAGAATGACACCTTTTATAAGTTTTAAAACTGTTAGAACATAATTTTTATGAAATAAAGAAACAAAAAGTAATTGAAAATTATTGATAAGACACTATTTTTATGAAATTAATATGAATCCATGAGGACAAAGAGACAACATAGAGTAGTTCTTAGTCTAATCTAGTAAATGATGATAAAATTTTTCTTTAGTGTCTATAAATTGAAATTTGTGTTAAAACCTTAGAAAAAATATATAAAAAGAATGCAGTGCTAAAAAAAATATGGGTTCAAAAATATTATTTTACATTTTTTTTTATTTTAATAAATAAATTGTGTTTGCTTAATAGGTTGGAAACTAGATAGATTTTTTTTTAAAGATATATAATAATAAAAAATTCTAATATTGGAAACTAATAAATGTGAAAACTACAATTTTTTAAAACATTAAAAAGGAATATAATTAGTTCAAATATAGATTTATATTGATTGTTTCATAATTTTGACAATGGAATTTATTTTTAAAAAAATGATTGTGCATGCTCATGATCAGGAATATAATTTAGAAGTACTTTTGGATAAGTCCACTATAGGTGGAGATGAACACATGTTACTCATGTTTGTTGACCAAGAAATTATCCAATTTGAATATGATTAATGAATAAAATGAAAAAATATAAATAAATATAATCCTAATGATGACATATAAAATTTAGGATCAAATGATTTTTCTTGATAGGGCCTCTGCAAGTGGAAAATAGTGTACGCCACTCAAGTCTATTGATAACAAAATTGTCCTAGTTGATTGTGATGAAAATTTAACTATTAAAATAGATGAAATGGTATTAATTATGGATATTATAACACTTTTATATTCAAAATACCACATGGAACACCAAAAATACAAAGTCCTAGTTTATTTCACACAAACCAAATTGATATCAAATATGGGGTGTCAAGCTAAAAGAATTGAGTTCTACTAACCTTGGTCAATTAATGTCAAAATAAAAAGTGTTGCAATACATTTTAAATACTTATAATAGGGATAAAAATTGAATTTAATTATCTTATTTACATGTATGTGTGAAATAATGAATGCAATGTAGATTATCCTACTCCTATTTTATCCTTGGCATAAACATGTAGATGTGAATTTAGCCTTTTAAAACCTTTAATCTAGCTTCAATAAATATATATTTATATATATAACATGAAAATATTTAAATATATTTTGAGGGAAAGAAGAACCAACATTAAGGCTTATAATATCCTTGTAATTATAATATCCTTGTAATTCTATTGTTAATTTTAATGCATTCTCATTTTTATTAGCTTTTCCCCTACCTATAGCATTTCATTAAGAATTTTGTCTCCATGTAAGTATGATATTTATCTTTATTTCCATGTAATGTTTTGGCTTTTCTATTTTCATATTATAGCATTTTATTTTCAATGAAATTTTTGGTTGATTTGAACAAAAGGATATTTGGGCTATGTAATATCTTTCAGAATGGTTTTTGTAAAAATTTCCAAGGCTTAATCATATGTTGTATAGTTTTATTTCTCATTAATACTACAAATCAGCTCAGATTGAAATGGAATAAATATTTTACAAGTACTTTAAAGTCATTAAATTAGATTTTTAATTCATTGTTAATCTCCAATTTTTGAGATAATTCCTCTTTCAAAACTATAAAGTATAAACTTCACATGATATGTCATTGTTTAAACTTACATGATTATGAATAGTTAATAAAATAACTTTGACTTTGATTCAATAAAGTGAATAATTTTAAATACTAAGTATATACATTTTTAAAAAGGGACATATGGTTGATATCATACAACAAGAATAAAGTACTCATAGGAAAATTTAATATACTAGTACAGGATAATGATGGATTTTTAGTTTTTTATTTCACATAAAGGTTACTTAGTTTTTTAATGTTGATATGATATATTGATTACAATTTAAATTATAAATAATTTCATGATATAGACACTAATATATAGGATTAAACATGTTAGAATTTTTAATTTGAGCAACCTTTTACATAATTGACCCATGGACACATACATGATTCTTGTTCATATTCTTCCTTGGAAATTCACAAATATATGTTCTCAACCTTCCCAATTTTTTGTTAATTTTATAAATGATTTCCATAGTAAATTTTTTAATATATAAATATCATTCTTAGACTATCTCCTAATCTCAAATAACTTTTCATGTTCTTTGGGTGGGTTCATACTTCCACATAGAGTTGTACCAACATGAATTTATCCAATTATGTCAAACCTATAAACACACTCTTTAATAGATATATTTAGAAATTAAAATTGTTAATATGGACCACACCATAAATTTCACATGTCAGTTTAGAGTAAATTACTAAAATATTTAGTGATATAAAAATATTAAGCATAATCCTTTTGATATATATATTAATCAGTTTCCTATCACTAGAAATCACTTTACGCATTAATAAGAACATCCCTAAAGAAAAAAATATGAAACCCTAAAAGGATAAATCCATAATGTAAGTTTTAATACCACTACTAGGTCAAATCATAGGTTTTAAATTTTTTATATCCATACACATGATTACATTATATGAAAGTATTAAATAGGATTGGACACACTCAACTAAGTCTCATATTTACTTTTATTTATATAGTATTAGATACATGGTAAAAACTAATCCAAATTGTATGGATAAGGTCAACTCAACCTATCCATTTATCTTTTTATCCATTTTTTATAGTTAGTACTATTTGGTGTAAGGAAATAGATAAAAGAGTAATTTTTATGAGATCAAATACATTTACATACATAGGATACCTTATCAGATACATGCACATCAACCATAAATTTCATATATCCATCCATACATAGGATAATTTCAAACCCAAGTAGATAGTGCCACATTACACATGCATTTAGGAAGTAAAAAATTGTCCAAGCCCATGAATACTCTATGTTTCTATATTTGATCATTCATAAGCCCATCTAAACTATTACTAATTATTTTAATTTTTCATAAAATTTCATAGAACCAAAAAAGGGTAAGCAATTTATTCTCCTAACATTTTTATTTAGCACAACATATCCTAGATTCCATTGGTTTTCCATTTATTTTCCTAAGGTTTTAGATTTATGTATTTATCCCTAATTAGCATACCTAGTTTTTATTCTCCTCCTTAATTAATTACTAATTATAGTGGAATTCATAATCAATGTTAATGGTACATTTTATGAATTACACACACACACACACACACACACACACACACACACACACACACACACACACACACACACACACACACACACAAATTAATGAAACATGTTCATATGAATGCACATAATAATGATGAATTGATGAGATTAAGGTAAACCCACATTTTACTAGTATAAGAAATAGCTTGAGCATAATTAGAGGCTGGGGTCTACTTGAAAATGGTTAAATTAAATATCCATGGATAGTCAACCCAAACCAAAAATAAAACAAAATAATAATAATCAACATAAAAACATAAAGTACATATAACTAGTATAAAATAAATGATAAAAAAACAAATTTAGGTCCTAGGGACTTGTCAAGACTTATCAAAAATCTTCAGAAAATTTTCCCTAGGTCTTAGACCCAGGGCCTTCTTTAAGATCAGGTTTATGCTTTCCATTTCTAGGGGAGAAAGTATTTTTTAGGGTTCCAAAGATGTTATGCTAAGGTGATTAAAATATCATTATATAAATATAAAACCTAAGGTTCAATATCAACGTCCTTCCTTCCCTGCTCTAGGGTGTTAGAGTCTAATGATCTACCCTACAAGCCCTCAAAACTAGCATTAGAGGATAGGGTCCCCTAAATTTCATTTATCTCCATATAAATTTTTCTCATCTCCTTTATTTTTAAACATGATTAAATGGTATGAAGTCTAGTGTAAGGGTAATTGGGTTCCTACTAAATTTTATTAGGGATAGGCTCCTCGCGTAAACCCTTATTAACTAAACTAGGAGTCTCAAGGGAGCATGATTATAAAAAGATAACTAGAAGGTCCCCTTTCTTAACTAGAGCTATCAATTCATATTTTCAAGTCCTCCAAAGTTCTAGGCTCCATGATAAGCTTCTTCTTAGGCCAAACCACATTGGATTTCTTGAACATTTCCTTAGAACCACACAAGAACCTATAGCTCTTTTCTTTTTTTGAATTTTCACTTCTTGAAAACTAGGGGATATCTCGGTACTCCTCATAGGGGTGAAAACATAACTAACATAAAAATAAGGACTTGATGTGCTACCATGACCTTGTTATTACCCTTGTAGGCTCTCATAGAGTCATCCAAGGAAAAAATTAAGTTAAAGGGGAGGCTAATAGTAAAAATTCCTTTAAAATGATTTAACAACATAAAGTGGTGGGACTTTACCATACGAAAATTTGAATTTAAGGTGATGTATAACATCACTTGTCTACATACATATGGCCAGACCTCTAAGAGGTTCATTCTAAAAAACATTTGGTGACCTCAAACTTTTCTAACAAGTTTAATAATTTGGTCACCCACTCATCCTTCATTTTTTTGTCCTTGTAATACTTGAGATCCTATACTACCAAAATAGTTTCTTATGTAATTACTTATTTTATAACTTCAATCTTCATACCCCTTATTAAAATTAATCTCTCTTTCTAGGCCTTGATAAACACATTTTCAATATTATGGTTTTGCCCAATAATTATGAGCATAAATTGAGTGAGTTTTCCCTTCTCTAAGATTTCTCAAATAGTAGGATTACTATTTTTAATTATAGAACAAGAGACTAGTTCTATTATTCCAATTCCAAATTTGGGAACCTCTTCTTCTAGTGAATCATGCTAAAATTTAGAATCCTTAACTTTGTCCACCATGGAATAGTGAAAATAAGTTAACCATTCAAAAACACCAAAGATGAGAAAACTTTGGAGAATGGCAATAGATGAGAAAGTCCAAACAAAGCTTGAAGCCTCTAAGAAAGTTGGAAATAATAAATGGTCATTAAAATGTAGAGGAGTATTGATTAGAAAAGTTTCTTGGAAATGATGACATGATGAGGGGAAGTGAGAGAGATAAATGGGGTGGTAACACACTGAGAGAAAGGTAAAAAATAATGAAGTGACATAGGGGAAAGAGAAAGTGGTTTATATGAGGGAAGGAAAGATGATAAGGGGTAGATAATAAAATTAGAAAAGGGAGAATATAAAGGATTAAAACTAATAAAATCCAATTTAAAACTGACCTAAGGAGGGGAAAAAATTAAAAAAAATGGGAATAAAAGTTAAAAAATGAAGATCTCACTACCAAAAAATTTAAAAATATGGAAATGGGAAAAGGGCCAGAGCATGTAAGAATCGTGATAAGGATCATAAAGAAAGTGCCAATACCAATTGAAAATTAACCACAAAGAACATGAAAATTTTTAATAAAAACCAATAAATCTTCCAACTCAAATACA